>WEIV01012795.1:8214-47038 GCA_013390005.1 Calyptomena viridis | reverse complement strand
GACTATTGAAGGGTGAGTGGGTGATGTTAATCCCTTGTTAACCTTTGTTAATCCCTTTATTGTTATAGGTGTGTTACAGGCAAATTCATCTTCTTGGTGATCTTGGAGATAATTCATAATGTACTCTAAAAGGAAGGGATTCTCATGGAGTAGAATGGGATCATGCAGTTAATACTTATGCACAGCTGATGTACAGTGCTAAGGTACAAAGATAACTGTGAATATGACTTTTCTCAACTGTTAAACTCAGAACCTTTAAACATGTCTTTCTGCCACCTTCATATTATTTTCTAATCCCTTTGTGATTTGCAACTTTTTGTTTATAGAAAGTACTTATTTCTATTAATTCCATTCCAAATATTTCTGTTTTATTACCCTTTTTTCTAATGCTAGCATAGTTTTTTTAATCAAATAATTTATCTACTAAAAATACAGTTCAAGACTGAAATAAAAGTTCTCATAGAATTGGGTTGAATTCAGAATATATTTTTGTCCCATAGATACAGAAGAAAATATTCTGGAATTTTTTTCTTTCTTCCCCTTCCCTCCTCTTCCCCACTCCCCACCCCATAAAATGAAATAGATTAGGAGGTTGGGATTTTTTGCATTAATATTAATTAATCTTCTTCTTAATACCTAATATTTCTTAACATGGAGGCTTTAGTCCAAACTGATCTAAAATATCCTGTATTTAGTGAAATAGAATCCTTATTTTGGCAAAATGGTGTTGTTTCTGTTTCTCTTGGTTGAGAAAAAAAACACAAAAGCAAACAAGAAAAAACCCAACTGCAAGTAATTAATTTTCTCAGCTTTCTTCCACCTTATTTTCACTACTTGATTCCACACTAGCTTGTCTTGGTCTGATGATCTACTGTTGTCTTTCCTCCATGCTCTAACTCCTGCCTCTGTTCTTTCTCTCTAGGCATGTTAGCAGTATGGATAATGATCAAGTTATCTCCCAGCTGCTGGAGTCCAGAACTGACTCAGAGAATCTAGAGGAGAAAAAGCATCTTATGCAATGGTTATGCATGTCCTGCACAATAGAGGAATACAGTCAAGGAAGCCAAATCTTTGCAGAATTAACTGCTAAATTTTGGCCCATGTTACTTGAGCATATGCAATCTTCATTTTTATAACTGTATAATATAGAAAAATCTTTAGGAAACATGGAAAAGGCAGATCCTTGTTTCTAGTCAGTCCTCTTCTCAAGTTTCATGTTCTGCTGCAGGCTTTAGGACTTCGCTGTGAAGTGCCTCTAAGAGTTGACTAGGACATAAAATCGTAGAAATGATTGAACATTTTTCCTGCTAATTGTCTAAAGATTTTAATAGAAATATATGGCTTGCAAAATTTTGATGCTATTTGTCTAAGTTTTTTTCAAAATTAGTTGTAGCTAAATGAAGAAAAAATTAAAATTATAATTATGAACTTAGAGGTAGCAATACTTGGCAGAGAAATTGTTTCCTTATTTTTTCAAAAGCCAGGCATACTTTCACCCAACACTGTAAGAGGACCATTCAAGTGCTTCTCCAGGAGAAAAATCCTGTAGTAATTTACCTCTTTTGAGATGAAAAAGAAACTATATGAAGATTTCAGTTACAGAAGGACTTTTTTCCTGAACTAGTCTTGTTTCAGTTGTCTTGCAGTCTTGCTGCAGGTATACTAACAGCGTAAACTACATTTCCATGCTTCATGTGGCAGTTTTGCCTTTGGATATTCACTGTATTGTTTTCTAAGCAGCTGATGAATTCAAGCAGCCCACTGTATTCACTGAAGGAGATGAGGTTTCATTTGTGTGGCTGTAAGCAGAATTTGACCGATAAAATGGTCTCTTTCTTCTTTGCAATATTGCTTGCATATGCTGGTGACAGGGTTGCGTGTTTTATCTCAGCGCTTTCATCTTTTCTACTCTCCAGGAAGACCCTTCTTCCAAATGGTCCCATGCTTCAAGGCATATTTTAATAATTCATCACAAAAAGCTAGAGTAAGCAAGATAAATAACACAGCATGATCTATGGCTGCACCTCAAAGGCAGGAAGTACAAATCGTGTTTAACCACTTAAACATCAAGCTCTCATCTCACTTTACAGACAAGGAAGGAGTACTACACTCGGTAAAAAAGCACCTAATTTATAAACACCTGACAATATAAAAAAAGAGAAGAAATGGGTGGGAAAGTTCATAAAATAGATGGTAATTGTTTAAAGGGAGCTTTATTCAAAAATATAAAGGTGCATTCTTTTGCAATTTTTTAAATTATTCATATAAACCCAGCTAAATAGATTGGTGGTAAATGTCAACCCTATTTCTCTTACATTGTATTTTTTGGCTTTCTCTGAAGAAAAGTCTCAATAGTTGTTTAAGGTCTTTATTTAAAGTGAGTGTTATTCAGGGTTATTTGGACTATTTTTGTAGAACTAGCTCATCAAAATATACCTGACCCTGCAACTGCTTGAAAGTTGAGTTCTCTTTCTTTGTCCTCCCTTCCTCTGTACTTGCTTCAAAGACCCTATTCTTTCACCTCCACAACTTCTTAGCAAATTCCTACTTCTATACCTATCCCCACAGGTCCTGGCTCTTTCTCTAAAATTTCCTTGGTGATATAGTCTATCCATTCATCGTATTTCTAAATATTTATCAAAAGAGTTGATAAACCATTCACACATCAACTGCATACTCCAAGGACAGCAAAGACCTGAGCATCTCCAAATACCAGGAAGCTGGGCAGTGAAGCTGTAAAATGGCAATATGTAGAGGAAAAAAGGGCACCTTTTTTGGGATACCCAGTGGAAGAAAGAGTAGCTGCTTATAGTATTCCTAATACCATTAGCTTCTGCTTTATGCCTTCTGTTGCAGCTTATGAATAAGAGAAGAGGGTTTGGCAAGCATTGAGAGATCAGGGAGATAAGGTTCAGTCTGCAGATGTCAGGGAACAATATCTGGATATTATATGAATGCACCAGATGTGCCAGAAATGTCCAGATCTTTAAGCTTACTAGCTTTTCTAGCACTTTTCTCCTTTTTTAGAAATTTGCAGAAATTTTCATTCTCAACAATTCATCNTGGGTCTCCCCGGGCCACTGGTCCTCTCCAGCGTGGGTCTCTTCTTCCCACAGCCTACAGGACTCCATCAGGCCCCCTGCTCCAGACATGGGCATCAAACATCCCACAGGATCACAGCCTCTCTCCTCCAGCACTTATCTGCTCCAGCATGGAGTCTCCCATGGGTTTTCAGGTGAATCTTCACGTCCTATGGTCCCCCACAGGTTGCTGGGGCCCTATTTCAGTGTTTAAGGCATCTCTTTCCCCTTTTCTCCGACCTTGGTGTTAATCAAACTTCTCACTCTACTCTCTCTCTCAAGTGGCCATGATGTTCTGCCTAGTTTTTTTTTCTTCCCCTTCTTAAATATGTTATCACAGAGGTGTTATCAGCTGACCTTGACTAGCTTGGAGCTAAGAAATTTCCAGCAGCTTCTTAAAGAAGCCTCTCTCATGGCCCTCCCCAGCTAATAAAAAACTCTGGCTACTTAAAACCACAACACAAATATACTGTTATGTCTTAAAAATATTAGTTTAACTTAGATATTTGTATACAGGAAGTTTGCTTTCTGAGAATCTTTTGATCTTCAAATTACACTTTTCCTTTGAACCAATATTTGCAACTTTCTCTCCACATTCTATATTTTTCCCCCCTAAATCTTTTAATCTCATTAAGTGTTCCATTCATTTGTACTACAGATTACTCACAGATTGAGTCATTGGCTTAAGACAGAGGAATGATCAAATGGTGGCTTTTATGTATTTTTAAATTAGAGTGATAGTGTAGATCTATAAAGCTCTGGTCTATTGCCAGGATTTTTGATCTCTTCACTTACTATAAGTTGAGCAGAAAAATCAGTGATATCTATGGATACGCTCGCATTGACAATTAAGATGGTTTGATTTAGATCAAGAGCAGCCCTGACAAGAAGGACCTGGGAGTGCTGGTGGATGAGAGGTTGGACATGACCCGGCAATGTGCACATGCAGCCCTGAAAGCCAATTGTGTACTGGGCTGCATTGAAAGAAGTGGGGCCAGTGGGTTGAGGGAGGGGATTTTGTCTCTATACTTGATTCTTGTGAAACACCACCTGGAGAACTGCATCCAGTTCTGGCAACCACAGCACAGAAAGGACATGGACTGGTTGGAGTGAGTCCAGAGGAGGGCCAGCAAGATGATTAGGGGAGTGGAACACCTCTCCTATGAGGAAAGACTGAAAGAATTGGGTTTGTTCATCCTGGAGAAGAGACAGCTTAGGGGTGACCTAATTGCAGCCCTCCAGTACCTGAAGGGAGCCTACAAGAAAGATGGAAAGAGACTATTTACAAGGTTATATAGTGACAGGACAAGGTGTAATGGCTTCCAGCTTAAAGAGGGTAGGTTTAATTAGCTATTAGAAAGAGGTTCCTTATTATGAGGTTGGTGAGGCACAGGAAGAGGTCGCTCAGAGAAGCCATGGTTGCCCCATCCCCAGAGGTGTTCAAGGCTAGGTTGGATGGGGCTCTGAGCAACCTGGTCCAGTATGAAAGTGTCCCTGCCCATGATGGGGATTGGAACCACATAATCTTGAAGGTCCCTTCCAACCCAAACAATTCTATGACATAATTTAAACAGAATGAATTTGGACAGCACCCAGAGGTGTTAACGCAGTGTGAAGGTTTCCAAAACTTTTTTTTTACACTTTAATAATCTTATTTGAGATAGCCAAGTATTCTTATTGATCAGTAACCATATAATGTACAGTATTAATAAGTAACCACATAAGGTACAGTATTAATCATGTAACACCCAAATATAATCACTGAAGGAAATGCTACACTGTATTTGACAGTGGTTTATGTGAGTGTGTCTCTTGCCTTTGCTACGTTTTTTGTGCTCTTTTAGGGACAAAAAGTTGATTGTTGCTGTATTACAAGTCCCATCCTCCTGTCTCTCCTCCATCTGCAAAATGAAATGCACAAACTCACAGAAGGACTTGGGACAGAGGAACAGAAAGGCATTGCATTTCTGGTAAATGGTGTTTGGTGTGGGAAGAAAAATTTATCTTGTATTTTATGCAGTAGCTAAATTCTTTCACTAGTCTGTTTCAGATACTTAAGCACTGCCTATATTGCAAGCTACTGGGTTTAGACAGCAGGTGTTTGCTTCAGGTAGTCATAAACTCTTTTAAAAGACTTTGAAATGTCAGTATCAGTTAAAAAGTCTTGGCGGGAAGCTAGCCACTGTGGAGATTTAATGGAAAATCTCAATGCAGTGCTTTTCTTCAAAGAATTATATGATATTATCATTCAGCTATGACAGAAAATAGTCACCTGGATGCCTCCAAGAGGCATGCATTCTCTTCTGAAGCCCATGTGTACTGAAATTATGCTGTAACACCCTGTGCTGTTTTCAGGGCAGTACTGGTTTTGTCAGAGTTCTCATTTCCTGCATGCATGACATACCTGCTAAGGATTCTGCTTGAGGCAAAACTATCCTGTATTTGGGGGTTTTTTTGCATCTCCTAGGAAAGGCAAGCCTTTCCTAAATTTCTTATGATTTTCTTTATCATGTTAATGATAATGTTGTTATTATCATGTTAATCTAGTCTTTTCTCCCTTACATTCCTGTGATGTTCTCAGAAAGGGATGTTTCACTCTGGTCTATCTTCTTGCTGAGTTTGCTGCAGGAAGATCATGCTAGAATAATTGATCAATACTCATGCACATTTTAGTGACAATATCAATATCATTAGCAGAAAGGAACCAGAGGTACTCCCTGATGTTATAAAATGTTGACTTAGACACACTTATGTGATACTGCAAGTTTATTATGGGGTTTCTACAATTTATTATGTTTTAGTAGCATATTGCTTTTTACAATACTATTTTTACCTCAGAGGGATATAAGAAAGAAGACACTTTAGTCTACTCTTTAAAATATGTAAAAAAATTGAAACTTTTGGAAATTTTCAGAGGTTTTTCCAGTGCACAGAAAAAGGATCAAGCACTGTGGGAAAAGTCCTAATAATTGTTGGGAGTAGCTCATGAAATTCTGTAAAGATACTCAGTCTGTTTCTACTTGTTTTCATCACCTCATAAAAGGGTTTTTGTGAGAGTTAATTGCAACCAGAACACAGTGCTGGTCTTTTACATGCAGACTGCTATTCAGTGCATCATTCTGCAAGAAAATGGTAACAATATTTTGCTCATTGTTTTAGCATGCCAGTGCAACAACACTGTTGTAAGGTTTCAAACAAAGAAAAATCAGTTTTGTTCCAATCCAGAGTCTCTGTATTTCTACAAATTAAATTCAGAGAAAGAGTAATACACAAAATATGACTGTCAGCTGATTATATTGAGTTGATACTAGATGATATCAATTTTGTTTAACAATTTTATTGACCTGCTCTACTACATTAAAAACTTTGGCTTTTGCATTGTGGATTTTAATTCATTTTAAGGGACTAGTATTTCTTCAAAACAAACAAAACCCACTGTCATTCATTTCAGTGATCCACAAATATTGCTCTTTAGACATTTTTTTTGGTGATATGGTTTTCATTTTGCCTTTAGGTATTCAGTTTCAAGGCAGCCTGTTGCTACCTTGAACTCTGTATTATTTAATTTAGTTATCACTTAGGGGGCAAAGAGCATATAAACATCAGCAATAAAACATCATGCTACTTTTATAAATAAACAATCATTTTTGTTGCTCTAATTCTTAAAATTATTGACTGTCCTTCACATGCTTTCCTGTTAGGATAGGACTTGATGCAAAAGGCTGATTCAACACTTAGAAAGTGGTGAATCATGTTTTCCAGGAGGTTGTGTTTTTCATTTTCTGTAGAAGAGCCAAGATGACCACCCTGAAACAGACATTTGACTTTCAGTTTTCAAAATTAAGGGAAACATCTCCCCCACACAGCACATAACTTACATTCTTAAGAGTTTTCAGACCTTTGGTTTCAAAGTTGATCTAATCTATGCAGACCTTGAGCATCTGGCTACCAAGAGATTTATTTAAAAGTTTGAGTTCCCCTGCTTGAAAGTGTCCAGTTCAGTGGAAATGAATATGAATAACAAGCGTGAGTGAAGAAGTGGGTGAAGGTGGATTGACCACATAGCTGGTCTCCTGACCAGACTGTTTTACAGTCTGTCTGACAGAGACATTATTCATGGTAGGTAGGAATGCACACACAGCTTAAGTACCATTTCTGATTTCATCTTTTCTAAGCATTTGGTTTTGACAGTGATATTGATGAGGTGATTTTTATAAGTTTTAGATATTGTGCTTGCATGATTTCTTCAAAGAGATTGATTTAAGAATGGTATTTGATGAATTTTCTGTTTTTCCAAGGTCCTTACATTGGAAAGAAAATTGATGTTTTCAGGCTCATAGAAATCATAATATTTACCAAAAAAAGGAGGCCAATTTTAAAAATAATAATAAAAAAATCAACACTACAGCTAAGCATTAGGTTTAATGACAGTTGTGGTAAGCAAAAATAATCATGGCCATGCTTTTTTTTCTTTTTTATTTCTGGTCAGTTTCTTTTACATTATAGCTTACTGTGATTTTATATAAATAGTACCAAGCATAAAAAGCTATTACTAACATAGCAAAAAAATGTTTCTTAATTTAATACCTTCCAAGAGATTGATCTGGATGTGTCTTTGCATTTTATTAAAGGTAATGGTACCAGTGTCTCTGATGCTGGAATTAGTTTTGGAACAATTTTTGAGCACTTTTTAGAACATCTTATTATCATCTCTAATTGTGCTTCTCCATTCTTCTTGGATGAAATGTCAAATATTATATGCAGCTGTTCATGCTGTAAATCTTTGATTGTTTTACTTGCTAATATGATGGTCAGAAGACATGAATTCTGGTCTATTTTACTATGGTTTTAATACTTTGTCACACCAATTGCAAAGGGATATGTCTGTTCCATCATTTTTCAAAAGGTTAATGTGCCCATTAATCTTTCTTGAATGTATGCTACACACAATATCTATTTTATTGCATATCCATTACAGAACCAAAGCTTTGCACATTTTATCAAAATCAAATAGATTCTTTTTCTTCTCATCCTCTCAAAAGCCCTTCTTTGCCTGAAAACTTAATGTAACTATTTTGTTATAATCCCTTTAGTATTTTCAGTGAATTGGCTAGCAGGCACAGTAAGATTATCTAGATGACAGAATAAATAGATATGGACATTTCCTTCTCTACCAGACATAGCCTAGTTTAAACTGTGCTAGCGGTGAAGCTACTTCAGTGGAAGAGACTTTTCATTTGTAGACTTGAATCTTGATATTTATTTGAAGGCAGAAACAGGATTTACAGTTTTTTTACATTAATAATGGTGTCTTGGAGGAAAAAGACTTTGCTATGTGCAACTTTGGCAGGTGGCAGAAACCCTCAGATAAGGTTCTTCCATAGTCCATTTCATAGTCCAGCTCTGTTTCCAAGGTATGAAAAAGGTAGTAAGTCACTTGAATTATCTATTGACCAAGTAAGAAAACTAAAGTAGTAGGTGGTGAGAAGAACTGGAACCAACTTGTAGTGATATAATGAGTGGTACATGAAGAATGGCTGTTAAATGCAAGAGTTTACTCAGTTTGTGGAAAATTCGTCATTGGATGCTTGAGATTTGGTAAGAGATGGGTCATAAACAGCAAAAAATATAAAAAAAACCCCATGGCACTATGGAGCATCAAAGGAACTATAGTGAATTTGGAAGGGAAGACTCTCCAAAAAGGTAGGATATTGGTGCAGATATTTACAAGATGTAATGCACAGAGCTGTGTGTTACCTCACACATTGATGGCTTTGAGACAGAGAGTACATGAATCTTGGATACATTTAGTAGCCCCATGTTTGTGAACTCTGCTGGGAGGACTCTACAAGCCTGTCTGTTTTTCTGTTTGTGTACAGTTGTAATCCTTTGAACCCCACCTGGCTTATTGTCAAACCAACACAGACACTTTCTTATCTTACTTTCCAGCAGTAGTATTGTGCTCAAATCATCTACTCTGCTGACATGCCTCGTAACATTGACAGGAAAAACCTTATCTATTCTTGCTTAGTTAATCACTGAGAATGGCAAGACAGATATGTACATTGCTTGTTTTGCAAACCTTTTCCTTCTCTTCTAAGTATTCTGTTTTCATTGAAGCATAAATAGTACTTTGTTTTACATTGGCCACAAGCTTTTGGAAAGAAGACTCACACTTAGATCTGGTTAAATATGTTTTCATCTAGTTCAGTCTTGCTAAAGGTGTGAGAGAATTGCAAACTTAACTCTGGAAGGAGAAAAGAGCACAGACAAAAGAGAAAAGAGTACTGACAGACAGTACAAGCCAAAATATTTTTGTTCAGGTTTTCCTACTAGAAAGCTCGACTGGCAAAAAATACTTAAGGACAAGAAACAATGTCACAGCATCTGGCATTCAGATTTGGAAGGCGCATCAGTACTTGCTCTGGGATGTTGGACTTGCTTGTCAGTTTATAAGAAACAGCCAAGAAATTGCACTATATTTTACTGTTGTCTTAATTAAAATAATGAAAAGATTCAGATATTCAGACTTCTTAGCAAGAGCTGTATGTATGACGCCAAGCAAAAGATTCAAAACTTCAAACCAAATGAAGGTTGTTGTATTTTCCTCCTTTATAAGTTAAAACCAGAAGGGATCCTTCCTGTGCTTTTCAGCGTTTTATTTGCTTTACAGGCATAGTAAACATGACATGTCTGACATGATATCCATGATGTCAGCATTTTCAGCCTTATTTATTCCCAAGAATATCACAGGGATTAGAGAACTAAATAAATCTATGCTATTATAAGTAAATGTTTCAGAGCCTGCAGGAAAATATTAATTTTTCTTCAACTGCTTTCTCTTCTTGCTAGTCCTCCACAATGGACTCAGTTATGACTAATTCTTCATCTCTGCTACCTATTCATTGCCCCCTGCATTTCATTTAAAATCCCAGGGTGACTTGGGAAGGCTAGATTCGAAGTTTCTCAAGATTCACGCTAGAAAATGTAAGAAGAAACAGAAAAGATATCTACCATCCAACATGTTGTATTCTCTGAAGGGGTCACTTTCTGATCCATGAGTTGTTTTTCTTTCTCTTTTAAACAGAGGAAACCCTTAACCCCAAAATACATCTTTAGCTGCCTTGTGCAGTGCAACAGGTCCAGACATTTGAATGCCTCTGAAAGTCTTCAGTCTATGTCCCAAGAAAGTATTGGGAAACAGAGATCAGCTTCAGTCAGGATACATAACCTTTCAATAGCTTCTTTGGGTTTTTTTAATACACAAAAAAGGAAAGAGAATATTTGCGGCAACATGAGAAAGTCCTAAGATTTTTCATCACCTTTGTAATCCTATTGGAATTAAATTAAAAATTAATTTTGAAAAAAGAGCATTACAGACATTTTCCATATGGAAGAAGTCTAGGACAGGATTTCCTAATGCCTGATATCCTGGAGTTTCAAGGATTTCCTTCACAGAAGGAAAATATTTGGATGAATGGGCAAGTAAATTGTAGAATGTTCCAGACAACTCAAGCCACTTGAAAATGAACAGCAAGAACATCAGTTTTTGCAGATTGGCTATGAAATATTAAATATCAGCAAAACTGACCCAGAAAGTACTCTCATTCTTAGCTGTCTTTTTGGTGGTTTTCTTTTTTACTTTTACTTTCCCTATTGTATCTAAAGCTTTGATGGAAAGGAATGGAGGGACAGACTTGAAGACAGATTTGCCTGATGATACAGCAATCAAGTTATATCTTTATCAGTGTGACATCCAGCAGAATGCACTGAAGATCAGTTAACAATATGGCTAAAATACTTCAACACTTCACAGACGTATTGTGCTGAACTGCAGAGAAAATGGTCAGGAATTGGCTGTTGCAGAAGCAAGGTGAACACTTCTGATTAACTTGTCAGCAAAAAAACCCAGTAATTTTCCTTTTTCACCTGGTAGTGTTAAAGGAAATATATGTTTCTTTGTAAGACTAAGAGACTAGCTCTGATACTGACTTTTTTTATTATTTATTTTTTATTTTTACTCTACTCTGGACCTGCTGACCACTTCTAAAATTTCAAACAGATTTTACAATTCAGTAATGGAGAATGCTTAATTTTTTTGATTGAACAGAAGAAGCGCTCAGTACCGGAAAAGTATTTTCAGTCCAGCCCTACTCATAGTGCTTTTCCATTGCTCCTGGAGATGTTATTTGGATGAAAGCTCTTGTCAGACCCTATAAAATGACTGACAAGGCCAAATTGGCATGCATTAAGGGAAATGACAGGAGAAAAGCTTAATCATGCCTGTACCAATAGATTCAAGCTATTTCAGTGATCACACTGCCATCCTGTGTGTGTCAGTAAGGCTTCACTTTCATCTCTGTAGAAAAAGCTATGAGGCAAAAAGGCAATTGGCCTTGATTGTGTGCCAAGAGAGACCAAACAGAAAAGTAAAGCTTTCTTGGCACTGATAGGATAACTGTTTACACTAATACACTCTGCTGTGTCCCACAACACAAATGAGAAGATACTAGTAAAATGGAGGAATTAATTCTTTTGCACAAAGCAAGCTTGGAAGCCCTTGGCTCTCTCAGTTCCTACCCCTCACCCAGTTCTGTCAGAAAAAAAAGTTAATAGTAAGTGTGGAATGGTGTTAACCAACTGAGTAACCATCAGGTTGCTCTAATATATTGACTATACTATTACTACTACTGATATTAAATATAAATTGCTAATTAAGAAAATCAGCCTAGCCCTTTTTCATAATTCCAGGTAGCTTCATTGAACATGCCCCATGAAGAATTTGTTTCTCCATGGCCACAACCTATAATGGAGGCTACAAAAACTCACTAATGAGAATTTTTGAGCAACATACCTGGTAAACCTTTAGCTTCTTGGGGCAGTATTGGAAATACAAGAGTCTGGCTTGGAGATAAAACTCCCTCTGTCACATAGAGTTTTTAAATCCTAATGTGCAGGATAGCCAAGACAGCAGCATTATCTTGAGAAGCTGGAGACTGTCAACCCTACTACAGCACAGCTTTGGATGCAGATTTTATTCCACAGTCTACAACTGGTATACTTTTTGAGTATAGGTGGGTGAGCTCTAGGGACAAGTTATCTCCTTGAACATTGTCTGTTTTCCTCATTTTCCTTAAATATTGATTAGCATTGTTATTAGAGAAAAATAATCTCACAGGACCTCTGCTTTCCTCCAACTCTTTGCTAAACTCATAGGAGAGGTGAAAATATTAAGGAAAAATTAGTTCTCTGTGTTTGAAAGTGAAAAGGATGCTGCTGTGTCACACAGGAGTTTATCTGAAGTTCTTAAGCTTAATTTTAGTCCTCCAGATGGGACATGCTCAGACATGTTAGCGAGAGATAGAATCATAGACAGGAATTCTTTACTTTTCTCATTTTTAGTTTTTGTGTCTCATTACCACAGGATCAGGTGAGGAGAATGTTGGTGGGTTCCTCCTCTTGCTCCTCTCAGTCCATTTTTGCATTTCCTACCTTTTTTTTTTCTGTTAGCAAATTTTTCTCTAATGATCCTGATCCAAATGTGATTCCCATCCTTTGACTTCTTCATTCCTTAGTTTTGCCTGCTTTCAGAGACATTTCATGCATTCAGAGGCGTGATCCCCCTTTTTTTACATTATGTCGTCAATGCATTTTACTTACCATATCTTGAGCTTTTCTTTTTATCAAAAATTCCCCTCTTTCTAGATATTGTGGAACTGTCACAGTTTGGCTCCTCAGCATCCTGTTTTGATTTTACTTTGAATTTTATTTATGTTTACTTTTTTCCTTTATGTTTGACCTTGTGCCATTCATTAAACTGACTCCCCTTTATGTCATCCTCTATGGGATTGTCTTCACCTCTGTAGTGATTGACCCTGGCTGGATGCCAGGTACCCACTAAAGCAGCTCTCTTATTCCCCTCTGCAAATAGACAGAGAAGAGAAAATATAACAAAGGGTTGAGATAAGAACCATGAGAGATCCCTTACCAATCACCATCACAGGCAAAACAGACTCCAAGTGGGGATATTAATTAAATTTATTACTAACAGAATCAGAGCTTAAGAATGAGAAGTAAAATAAATCCTAAGGACACCTTCTCTCCACCCCTCTCCTTCCAAGTTCTATCTCCTCCTTCTCCCCAGAGTGNTGTTGCTCCCGATTGGCCTGGCCTTGGCCAGCAGCGGGTCCAGTCTGGAGCCATCTGGCATTGGCTCTGCTGGAAATGGGGGAAGCTTCCAGCAGCTTCTCAAAGAAGCCTCCTTTATAGCCCCCCTGCTACCAAAACCTGGCCACAGAAACCCAATACAACCTCTTACTGTAAAACTGTAGAATCCTTCTGCTTGATTGTGGCTGTTGCAACCTTTTTCTCTGATACTTTTTTTGTTGTTTTCTACCCTGTCTAATGCTTATCATTTCTATTGTCAGTTCAGTCACCATGTCTATTTGCTGTGCATTCTTAATAGTATTAAGATCCTCAGGGGATTTCTTAAGTCTAGTTAGAGCCATGGAAATGTCTGATGTGTTTGTGGATCATAATGCTACCCTTCAAGGAGTCCAGAGCTGCTATTAAGAACATATTTTTCAGATATTCTGAGAAAAACTGTATGGAATTATAAAAAACATTCTTTAAGATACAGCGAAAACCCCACCCTGAATTCTTTTCACATGACATAAAAATATGTGAAACACTTTAATACTGTGAGCTCAGGTTTTAATAAGGCAGAACCAGCTATCAAAGGTGATAACTAAATCACTAAATTTTCTATGCATTAATAGTAGCATGCATGACATTTATTGATGATAACCTGAACTGTAGAGGGCTTGTATAAACACAGGGCTTTACAACTAATGCTCAGTAGTATTAGGCTATTAGAAGTCTTAGTTGATGTCTCCTTTATGATGAGGATTTCCAACAGAACTTGGGAATTTTGGTTCATGTGTCCCACCAAAATTCAAGACGAAAGAAATTTGTCTGAATTAGATTCTGCCACTTTGACATTTACGAAATTCCCAATCCCACAGTGTCAGTGTAAGTCTTAACAAGTACTTAAATGAAAATCAGGTTTCACTCATGGGTCTTTTTCTTTCATTAACCTTAATGGGCTGTGAATCAGAGCTATTGAACAATGGCAATGAGAAATCAATTACTTATTATAATAAGGTATTGTGTGAGAGAGACAGAGGCAGATCCTGCCCTTTAATTTTATGCTTTCCTACACCTCTCAGGTTTATTTTTCATTCATAAACCCACAGACAAAGTGCTGTGATTCCGTTCACTTCTGTGGATTCACAAAAGCACAGACCAGACTCAGATAAGAATCACTTTAAAGTGGTAGCCAAATCTACCTAACATATATCATGTTCAATGAATTAGCTAATAATATAACTTAGGAGGTGGTAAATGAGCTAATAAAATATGTAATACATTTCTATGTTGGAATCCAAAAGAAGTGTTAAAACAACTTTTACTATTATGTTTGTAGTAATTTGTATAAACTGTCTGGCAGGAGGTGAGTGTGCTGCACTGTTACAAAAATTACAACAGGAAAAATCTCATTATTTGTATCTGGGATGAAAGGAAGTCTGTAAATTTATCCCACAAAATGTGCTTTATGAAAAACTGACTAAGCAAAGCGGTCAGCATTGCATATTAAAATTTAAAGCCCAAGAACTAAAAACAACATTGTCCACTGACTCAAAAAGGGTTGGAGTAATTGATTATATTAGCCACCAAATAAAATAAAATAAAAGTGCAACATTGTGTGCCCTGAAAAAGTCATAAAATTACTTACATATTGTTGTTTTGAGTGATTTTTTGCTGATTCCACACAAATATAAAACAATTAAAATTGAAAATGAATACTACCTGAAAAATCTAAACCAGAGAGATATATCCTATGACTAAAAGTTCTGCAGAAATTACTTTGAAACATATTAAAAGTCATGTAGTGAAATGATCATGCTGGGCCTCCTTCTACATGTTGAATTTAATGGGATTTTGCTGAGGAGCAAATGTGGGATACAACTCCAGTTAGTGGCAGTGCAACTCTGCTACAATCACATAGCTAGTCAGACAGACTTGAGAATAGAAACATGTTCTCAAAACTTTTTTTCAGTGTAACAGATGGAAATATGCTCAATTCTTTTGAACGAAGGGTCAGCTAAGTTACTATTTAATTGAACCTGTCTTGACTGTTAATGCCTGGGGATACTTGCTCAGGAAGACATGTATACCAATGTTTAAATCTAATCCTATTGAAAACAGCATTTAAGCAGTCACTAGCCTAGGAGTCACTAGTCACACTCCACCTCTGTAAGTGCTCTTTTCTGCTCCCTTTATCCTACAGACTACTTCAGGTGTGAATTTTTCTGAATGAAGGTGGAAAATGCAGGATAGTGACTCAAAAATGAGTCAGCAATGCTCCTTTGGGGTAGAAGAATGCTCACAGCAGTTGCACTGTATTAGAAAGACAGTAGCTAGAGGTCAGGTGCCATGAATATTCTCTTTTGCTTGGGTTTCTTTAGGTTGCATCCAGTATATCCCATTCAGTTTTGGGCTACCTTGTTCTAGGCAGGGGTTTGTTTAGCCTGGAAAAATAGCCTATAATGTCTGCTAATTTTTGTCTTCCACTGTTTAGAAGTTAAGGAAGAGCTGGAACCAGGTTTTTCAGAGAAGTACAAGGAAATAAATAATTACAGTCACAAAAGAGGCAACAAGAAAAAATTGTAATTTGAGAGTGGTCAAATACTGAAAAAGGTGACAGAGAAAGGTACTGGGATCTTAGCACCTGTTTCTAATTTTTTGAAGATATTCAGAATTTCACAGCTGTGAGAAACTGAAATGGTTAATTGCTTAAATATTGTTAAAATCACTGAAAACTTTTGTCTGCTATTCAAAAAAGTAACTGCTCACCTAAGCCCACCCCTCCTCAAATATGCCTACTAATTTGGACTATGATGGTAACCTGAAATAAGATGAAGGTGGTACTATTGTCCAATATTGTCCCAGAAGAAGTTTGTATCCAAAAGTGTGAGTCACTGGAATGCTAATGGCTCAAACAATCAAGGTACAAGCTGGGTGTTGAACAACATAAGGAGAGAGGCAAATCCTGCAAGAAGGGGCAGTGTTTCTTTGTCCTCACACAAATGACTCAGCTCTGATAACTCCCCTCCAGAGAAGCACCAGACATTCACACAAGGGCTCAAGGTATTCATCTCTGCTGACAGGCCATAATGGGCTCATCTGCACTGATGTAACATCTTAGAAGGTGCCAAAAACTCATGAAATGTTCCATATTACATCATTCAGTGTAAAACTCCACACCCCAGGGGAGGTACCAGAGGTGTCTGTACCTAGCCTAAGCATAATAAAACACCGATGGACTCTGCATTTCGTAGGCCTTCCCTCACCACCCTTGGCTTCCCTCAGTGGATCCAGACTACAACCATCATTTTGACAAGACTGTAACCCTCACCACTGAGAAGACTACAAGAAGAGGATCAAGGGGATGCCATTGGAATACATGGAGTGGTGATATTTTTTCTAATTAATCTGTCTCTCTGTCACTCTCTCTCACTACTGTCTCTTTTTCCTATTTTTTTCTGTCTCTGTCTACGTCACATTTACTGTTAAATAAAAGTCCGTACTATTGACTTTGGCATATGGTCTTGTTCACACCTTAATTCAGGCATAGACATCTCTTTAATAATTTTAGTAACTGGATCTTAACAACAGCACAGAGCTATTTTGAAGTATGAAAATAGATTTTTAATATAATTGCTAGTATTTATTGTGTATTTAGGTAATTGCAATCTTTTCTGAGTCTTTTTTAATGTTCAAAAGACATAGATTTGTATACCTCTACTATCTGAAAATTATTCCCACATATGCCGGTGTAGATTTTTGTGTTTCAGCTGTTCACGTTATCACTTTATTGGTTTAGAACATGCTAGTATGTTTTTGAAGTCTCAGTATAAAGCCAAAACAATGTCAGAGAATGTATAATTCAAGATCATAAAACATCAGAATTTGTACAGACCCAAAAATGTAGATTTTCCTAATTTACATACCCTTTCAATTCTCAGTTTATTTTTTGTTGAAGAATAAATATTGATTATTGGGAGTTTTCTGTCATCATGGCTAAGCTTCACGAACGAAGATATGGGAAATACACAAAAACTCAGAAGTCACCTAATAAAGAGTTTTCTGAGAAACTGGACCATTTAGGAGTATTGAATTGGAATATTGGAATTATTTGTAGCTGGAAAACTCAGATTTATATTGATTTTGAAATATCCTTATTGTACAACAATGTAAGGATATTCTAACAACAAGCATGTGAACATAATGGTATAGAGAACTTAATTACAGTTGTAAATGTTGTTACAAAAAGAACTCCTCTCACAAGTTGTTGTAGTTTTAAGTAGCCAGAGTTTTTTATTAGCTGGGGGGGCTAGGAGAGAGGCTTGTTTAAGAAGCTGCTGGAGTTTTTCTCTGCTCTAGGCTAGCTCAAGGTCGACTGCTAACACCTCTGTGATAACATATTTAAGAAGGAGAAGAAAAAAAAGCTGGGCAGAACATCATGGCGGCTTAAGAGAGAGTAGAGTGAGAAGTTTGATTAACACCAAGGTCGGAGGGAAGGAGAAAGAGAAGATGCCTTAAACACTGGAATAGGGCCCCAGCAATCTGTGAGGACCCATAGGGGCGAAGATTCTTCTGCCTGTGAACCCATGGAAAGATTGGAAGACTCCACGCTGGAACAGAGAAGTGCTGGAGGAGAGAGACTGTGATCCTGTGTGATGTCTGGTTTGGAGCAGGGGGCCTAATGGAGTCCTGTGGGCTGTGGGAAGAAGAGACCCACACTGGAGCAGCAGAGCAGCATTTCTTGAGAGGACTGGTTGCCCATAAGAACCCACACTGAAACAGTCAAACAGCACCTGAATGACTGCAGCTATGGTAAAGTGACTTACGTGACAACAATATCTGAAAAGCTGTTGTCAGTATAATCCACAAATTCCGTGGAAAAAAACGACCCCATGAGGAAAGCTGGGGTGGGACTCTCTCTCTCTCTTCTGAACAGCAGCAAAGACCACATCTGACCGTAACCTCCCGCCACACACACCCCTGCCTTCCCGAGCTGCTGGGGAAAGGTGAAGGATCTTAAAAGGGAGGGGTGGGGGGAGAAAGGTGTCTGTAACAACTATCAAACTTCTCACTCTTAAACTCTTAAGCTCTGATTTTGGTAGTGGTAGTAGTAGTGAACACTTAATATTCTAAGTTAGAGCCTGTTTTGCTTGTGAAATAGTTAATAAACAGTTGCTTGTAATCCTTAGCACAAAGGTCGAGTTTTTTTTTCTCCTCTCTGAGAACTCGGCATTTAGCTGGAATCAGACTATAGCACAAGTGAACACCTCTGATTCATAGAAAACTATTTTCAATAAGAGAACATAGTAAAAAGATTGGGGAGCTTTTATTTGACTAATATTTCTTCTCAGTATAATAAATTATGGCTCTTCTTTATGGCTAAAATGACAAGCACCTTTTAAGACATGTTTTAAATGCTGTGTATCTTTATATAACCTTCATGTAATAATTTCTTAATACTCTTGTAGGCAAATGATTACATGATTTATGAAAAATATGTTGAGGTCATTTGATAATGCAACTAGTTATTAATATAGGAATATTGATACCAGTTGGAGAAAGTAATTACCTGGCAGACCTTAAGTAAATTCTTTCCAAGCACAGCAAAGCCAGAGCACTCTTTCCAGAGGATGTTACCACTGTTTCAGAAGTTGAGAGGATTTGTATCAGAATCCAGTTTGTTTCTTGAAATAAGAAAAAAATAAGCATTTGTTAAACCCAAATAAAATGTGACAGCTTACACAGAATATTAAATGAGTATGAGTACATAAATGCAGCTTCTACTTCAAAAGTATCTTGAATTTTGAGGAAAAAAAGTTTTAATCACTCCAAAAGACTAATTTTAAAAAAGGTGATGTGGATTTCTGGAGTCGTAGTGCAGAAACCAATTCCTGTGAAACACCAAGTTGTTCCATGATCACATGTGCTCAGGGTGAAGGCATAAGCAGAGTTTTGGAGGAAAGAAGGGAATTGGACAATTTAAATCAGATCCAGGACTCTTGTTGTTCAATGATTTGCCTGTTTCAAGGCAACTTCTTATGTTCCTTTTCTAGGTAACTTACTTAACTCATTACCTTTGGTTTTTCAGAAATTATTCTTAGGTTATAACCTCTAGAGCTGTACAAGATATTCAGGGTATCTAGTCTTCATAAGGCAGAGTTAACCAGTATAAAGGATGTTTACCTATATATTTTTTACTTTAGCTGTATTTAGTGATCCTTTATATGGTAGGCAAGACAGTCAGGTCCCACTCCCCCTATGGCAGGCACTCCTATGTTTTTTGTCTTTTAATCCACAGTATGAAAGGGCCCTGCAATTGCTGTTGGGTTGTTTGGGGGTTTTTTAATGTTGTCTGTTTTGTTTTAAATTTTCACTTTTTAATATATTAATGGTAGCAGTTCTAATGTTGATCATTATGATTACCTTACTTCTTTAAATCATGATAGCCCTAGGGCTGGGCAATGAAAATAGTAGAACTACCATTTGGTAATTGCTTCCTCAGAGACAGTAAATAAGAGTTTAACTCTGCCTTTTCTCGAAACTGCTGTTAGCTCGTTTTGAGATGAAATTGTTTGTCATTTAGACATATAGTAAGCACAATTGTATAATCAGTGATAGGGAAGCTCATAGGAAAAAAAAGACCTTACTGAGGATTTACTCATTAAAAAAACCCTAGAGCCCTTTGTCTCAAATGAATGAACAGAACAGCTATTAAATGAGGAGGAAGTTGCTGCCAATAGAATTGAAATGATGGACAGTCATTTCTGGCAACAGGGAAAAAGGAATTGTCTTTTCTTGCCTCAGTCTGTTAAAACCACACTGGAAGAAGCACTTTGGACTATTGTTTGGGAAATAACCCTGCAGTAGCAGAGAATGAATAGCAGAAAACAGGCAAAAGGATGTAAAAGGTCTTGTGAGTTTCTAATTAAATTAAAGTAGAAAAGAGGGGTTTTTTTCCCCAGCTACTGTAACGATTTAGGTGTGTGATGAATGAACTAAAATGTAACCTTTAATGACAAGGCAATATCATGGTATAAAAAATTTGCCTGCTACTTATTGACATAGGTAGATCAATATTTGATTAGTTCACAGATGGTAATTGAATTAAAACTTGGAAGTACAATGGATAGAGCATTGATTTTTCCTATTGACTAATCAAGAAGCAACAATTCAGATGCTGAGAGAGAAAAAATGTTTGTCAGAAAATATAATTGCTACTAAAACAGACGTTGTAAGGCGACGACGAAATCAATAGAAGACTGAAACCATGCAACTCTGGGTGCCTCTAATTACTCAAGATTATATAGTCTAAATTCTGTTTTGGCTTTACACTACCTATAACCTCATTGATTTCAGCATGAAATTTGGTTCAGTACCTGCAGAACACTCTACTCCTTTTTGTTTTCCTTTGTCACCATGGATCTTCTTCTGCTGAAATCAATAGCAGAATGTGCATTAAATTTAAATAGTGCATGGTCATGGAATATTGATACTGAGTATCAATAGGAGATGTATGCAAAATGGGAGAAACAATTTCTCCATTGATAATAATGGCAGCTGTAATTATGAGACTGTTGCTTTGCTACATTAGTTGCCTCATTTCCATCCAATCTAAAAAAAAATCAATTTGCATACAGAGGCCTATGATAAAGATCAGGATTTGAATACAGAATTCAAGAAAGCATATCTGTGTATTCTTAACTTCAGCTGTGTGAGTAAAGTCAGTAGAAGTCAATTGATGGTTCATTTAAGTGTAAAGTTAAGGATGTGTATAAAGATTTTTTACTTGATCAGTTGAAGCATAAAGAATATGTAACTACCTTAATATTTTCTGCAGATGTCCTTCTGAAGCTTTATATTTTTCTCCAAATGACTGTGGATTTGTAAAGTTGTGTACATTTTGGAAGAGCAGCCTACCATTTGTGCTCTTCTGAACTCATGGTTGTTTCAAGAAATGCATCATAATTTGATTTTCTTTTTTTTACTGTTCCACAGAGCTCTTCATTTACTATGTGATGAGAGTCAGAGAGTACTTAAAATGTGGTTTTGTTGTCCCCATATGCCTTTCAAAATCTGTCCAATATCAGGATTTGGTATTGCTCCCTAAGTTGTCGTTTGGGCTAGTCTATGCAATTGTTGAACTTTGTAGTTGAGTGACATTTAGAGATTAATACTTTTAATGTTTCCACATAGTGTACTTCACTTCCCTATTGGAACTATAAAGACACTTCTTTATTATGCTTTAACATATAATCATTACCAAAAAGCACTGCATTTAAACAAAAGTACAGTCAAAATCCAAAGCTCGAGCTGTAATTTGCTGAGGCCTCAGTGGTTGAATGGAAATATGCCTGCCTGTCTATTATGCCAGATGTCTCATTAGAGATATGGTAGCTCTTTTCAATCTCAGTGATTAATATACTGTGACATCTATAGATGGATGGGAATTGAAGCTGATTTTATGTTAGAGGATACTATCTGTTAATTTAGGGATTTGGCTCTATCTCTCCATATACCTATGCACGCAACTTTTACAAATGCAGATGTAAATGGAGTTTTATCAATTTGGCAAACTTTTATTATACATAGAAATATTTAAAATCTGTCTCTTTTTTTTTAACATAGTAATTTGCCTCTAGACATTCTACTTTCTCTCGCTAGCCTTCTGAATAGCATTCATGTTACCTCCTGCATTACACTGAAATGGAACTGTCTGCTGGAAGCCTAGAGTTCATGAATAAGGACTTACAAGTGTGAAGTCAAGTATTTTTTCCCATGTCAGAAGAAATTAACATTTCTATCATGTCCATGCAAAATGAGAGGTGTGGGCTCTGGCTACTTAAAGAAAATGAGTTCTTTTGAGAGATTAAGCAAAATCTTAGTCAATTACATGAATCGACATGGGAGTTTAGTGTGATCAGAAGTATTGCTTGGTTGGAAAAGCTGCAGATCTCCAAGCAGATGATTTCACGTTCCTGGAGTCATAGCAGAAATTGGAGTTGTTAATTGAAAACCATGTCTTGTCAGACAAGAGATACAAAAGAATAAGTGAGGTGACTGATGCAAAGTAGAATGTAGAGTTCAAAAGAAAGTGAGACATAGAAGGCAGCTTACTGAATGCATCCCTCTGTCTTTAAAGAGATTCCTGCAGAGAGAAGAAGGTAAGATACATGCTGGACTTGGGAATTTAGGAGTGAGTTGCTTTATGAAAAAATGATGCAGCGAGAAGAGATTCAGATGGAGAAATCATAGAAATCATAGAATCATAGAATATTCTGAGTTGGAAGGGACCCATCAGGATCATTGAGTCCAATTCCTGGTCCTGTGCAGGACGCCTCACGAGGCACACCATGTGCCTCAGAGTATTGTGCAAACGCTTCTTGAACTCTGTCAGGTTTGGTGCTGTGACCACTTCCCTGGGGAGCCTGTTCCAGTGCCCAACCACCCTCTGGGTAAAAAGCCTTTTTGTGATATTTAACCTAAACCTCCCCCGAGACAATTTCATGCCCTTCTCTCTAGTCCTATCCCTGGTCACGAGAGTGAAGAGATTAGTGTCTGCTCCTCTGCTTCTGTTCATGAGGATGTTGAAGACCACAATGAGGTTTCCCCTCAGTCTTCTCTTCTGCAGGCTGAACAAACCAAGGGACCTCAGCTGCTCCTCATTACGGCTTCTCCTCCAGTTCCTTCATTATCTTTGTGGCTCTCCTTTGGCCTTTCCTCTTCAGCCTGGTCTTGGATAAATTTGTATTTGTGAGATGCATTGTTACTGTTACCTCTTAGGTGAGCTTCAACAGCTTTCTGGCTGAAAGTCCTCACTGTCTTTCCTGTAAGTGCTCTGACCTCCAGGCTAGAGAGAAAGGTTGTTTGGGGTTTTTTTGTGAAGTTCTTAAGGAGGAAGGAACTCCTTACTGGACTTTGATTTCTCTTTCTTACTACAAATACTTATGAACATTCTGACATTTTTAATGTAAGAACTTATTGACTGAAATAAGAGAGAAATAACAATCACTTTTTAGTGGTTCATAATGAAATCCTTGTATTTTCCTCACTTGTTACGTATTTTGCTAAAAATGGTTAAAATACAAAAACATTTGAGTAAAAATATATCAAAGACCAGTCACATGTCAAAAGCAGTTAGCTTATGGTCGCTAACTATTCTTATGAAAAGGGTTTGTTCAGAATATTTGGGGAATATATCATTATTTTGAACTCACTAATATTAATAGAATTTACTATGCAGATATATTTTTATATAGTACAGCATATACTGTGTATATGCATACATATGTATACAAATACATATTTAAAAAAACTAGCATAGAATATTTAATGGTCAGTTATATCGAAGACAAATTTGAGATGATATACAACAACCATAAAACAACATTGCATTTCAGGAGTATCTGAAAGACTTTCCTTGTCCACAGTCACTTCAAGAAATGTGCTATGATTTCATACATAGTGTAGTCATGTTGATTACTCCAAATTTGTACTTCTTCACCATGAAGATTGGAGAATGTAATTTATTTGTGTGCATTGTCTGTACAGAGCATAGGATTAAACATCCAAGCTTGCTTGAATGGAAGCGGCCAGATGCTCATCACTCTTGATATTAAGTATCTCTCTGTTTGATCTAAATACAGATACTTAATTGTTGTCCCTCTTCTTTAAAGGTTATCCTGCCTGGGGATGGATGTGAGGTCCTCTCTGTTAGTGGTAATTAGTGTATATAGTGTTGTGAATGAAGCTTCTTTAACTAAAATAAGTTTAGACTTTGATTTATATTGCACACTTTTAGATTCATCTCAGTATTTTGTTTACATTTCTCAGTTTAGCCACCTAATGGGCTACTGAGTTTAAGGATTTGTCTGTAATAGTTCCCAAATTGCTTTTTAGGTCAATGCCCTGATGTTCATTTTCCATTTAATAAGTATACACTGTCTCTTGGTTTTGATCCAAACTCATTAGTCTGCATTTATCTGCGTCATCCACAAGCCAGGTGCATTTATTTTTTACATCGTTATGTACTGCATTGCTTTTCTTCTTTTGCTATTCTTTCCAAGCATGGCTGGTAGAGTAATAGGAATTAATCTGCAAACTCACCAAATCACTATATTTCTTTTTACTGATTCCAAGAAAAGAAACACTGAGTTTGGTTCAGTACAATTTATATGGTTGACTACAACAGCTTGGACAGATATTGGTAAATCACAAAATATTCATTAATTACTCTATGTTCGTGAATTATCAACCATAAATTATTGCTTGCATTGTGGTGTCTGATATTTACTGTTCTTTAATTATTTTTTTTTCATTTCTATAACGATTATCATCCCATGACAAAGAAGAAATTGGCATGATGTGCTTGAGGCAAGTAAGCATACACCTCGAGTATCAGTCACCTTATTTCCCATAATTTTGGTGCACTTGCTTATCTGATGGTGAATGGGTTTCTCTCATTAGCACAACTGTATATCCTGTGCTTCTCAGATGCATGTGCAAAAACGTGTGCATACTCTGAATGGCTACACGTGTGGCCATTTATTTCTTGCCTGCTAACACATTGCCTCATTATTCATTTTTTTTACTCAGTTTACAACTACATAATCCAATTGAATCATATTTTACTGCTTAGCAAGGTATAGAGCTCTGATTATAAATCAGATACCCACTTCAGATATCTACTGGAAGCACAATTTGCTCTATATAAAGCATTTTTTGTATGCCTTTCTATTCTTGTTTATCACTGCATTCTACTCAGTCTGATCAAAATACTGCCATAAAAATCACTGATGATCTTAAAATGTGCTTTCCTACTGCATTATACTGTTTAAACTCTGGTAGGTTTTTATCTTGATTTCTATCATCTTTCTCCTTTTCTCACAAGGAGGAAAGTTCTGACTTCCTTTGCTGGGATCTGATACGTAGTTAACGACTCCATGGTTGCCTGACTCCATGGTTTTGCAAAAACATACCACTTAAAGTGGTTTTTTGGATACTGTATTTAATCCTCTTTTAGTGAAGTCTGGTCTGTAGAATTTATGTAGCAATATATAGAAATTCACAGGCAGGCATGGTATCTAAGTAAATCCCGGAGACAGGAAAAGCTACTTTTCACTAGGGAAAAGTGGACAGATGTATTCAACAGCAAAAAGAGTGTAAAAAAGTTGTCTTTTTATTTACAGATGTTTTCTAAACCAGTCTTACAAAATCTGCCCACATGTTTTGTGCATGAGAATCTACTAATGAAAAAATACGACTGTGTAAATTAAATTAATTAACTGGGGAGAGAAAGAGTGCTGTTCTGAGCTATTTCAGGGACATTTTTCCTGCTGAATGAGAAAGGGTGTTCCAAACAGTCATTCCAAAACTCATGTAAAGCAGTAGAAATACTCGTGGCAGATAGATGAAGTCTGTGCAAACTGAAGATCCAAGATTAAATGAAACTTGATCATTACTAAAAATGGTAACTACCTGTGATGGAAAGATAATGCAGGCATCCTCCTGAAATACCAGGAGTGGAAGGATTTAGGGAAATTTATTTCCAAAGGCAAGAACACTAAAAAACCTAAAGAACATTATACCTAACAGTATTAAAAACACCAGACCTTGGGAAAAAAGACATACCCCTTTTCTTCTCAGGGATTTTATTGTCCCCTGCCCCCACTGCTTGGGTGGGGGTGCCTTCAATTGTCTCTGTTGGGAGCTTATCTTTTTCCCATAGCAAGGAGAGCTTCTCTGGAACGTAGTGGCAAAAAAACATTTAACTGTTTCTGGGAAAGATGGCTCTTCTAGGAAGGAGAGATTTCCTAAGCAAAACAAGTCCTAAACCTCCTCAAAATAATCTTGCTGAAAGGGTCTTCTACACTTACACTACTCAAGTAAAACCAACTCTCAGTAAGTTGCTCTGACCCTGGTCACTGTACTAGGCTTGAGTAAACCCTCCACTACAAGCTGAATGCTAGGTTCTCTTTCTCTGCTCATATATTGAAAAATGTTGACATTTTCTTTAAAAAAAATACTCTACAAGCCTTGAATATTATGAACCCTTTTCTGCTTCTTTGTTCACATTAAATCCCCTCATTCTGTAATACGCATTTTTGCTTGCATATTGCAATTGCAAACTTTCTTAGGGAAAAAAACGATGTATAATTTTAAGAGCTTATTTAAGCAAACATTTTAATATTTAATCTAGAAAGCAGTTAGATCCAAGTATCTTGATACACTAATATTGATTTGTTCAACTGCCCTAAGCAAAATGGATAGTATAATTACTCTTGTTGTTGATTAGTAAATGCTCTGGTTCTGCTGGCTTTATTTTTAAATGGTTGACAAGAATGTTTAAGGGAAACAAAGGATGAAGTAGCTTTTGAGAATCACAGCATTAATTTAAAATTCTTTTATTTTATTCTGATGTTATGTTTAGGACTGTGATCATTGCAAAGATTTGTACCTTTGCAGAATATAGTGATGAAATTTCCAAAATATAGATTTGATAGTTCCTTTTAAAGAATAAGAAAATTATTTTAGAAAGAAGTTCTATGAATTATACACAGCGACATTATATTCACGTGAAAAATGCAGGAGCAAATATAAAAGTTGTGAAAAACCCCAGTCATTCATTGTTCCTCAAAACTGAATGAAATTAAAATGACTGCTGGACCATTCTCTGCAGGCTTCAAATGTACTTTTTAGTTCACCATCTGTCAGCCCCCATATCTGGTCATTTATCTAAATGATGACTCACTGCAGGGTGCTATAAGTATCACCATTCCTTTATTTAATGAGTACCCTCTCTATCTGCACCCCTTTTGACAGCTTGTGTCTGTACTACTTGTTCATTGTCAGCCTACCATCAACGTGGCAAGAAAGGGAACTCTGACTGCTGTCTCATGACAGCATCCATCCCACATCCATGGTAACATCCATCCCACATCGATCCTGTCACCGCCGAGTCCATTTTCATTGCAGGAGCAGTAACCACAAAACTACTTCAGCCCATGCTGTTGCAGTGCTTCTCCCAAAGGAGGAACGGAATCTTGCCCAGGGAATTTGACATTGCTTATGACCTGGAGAAAAGACAATTATGTAACATAAAGGAATAGTGAAAGGGAGATAATGTTTTCCTTTCAATGGAGATAGAGTGTCTTCATGGGAAACATCAACAAGGTTCTTGTGCAAGGCAAAAATTGCATGGTACTTCCTTATTCCTCTTGTAGTTCAAGTTGTTTCATGGGGGAGAGAATTGATCTTCTCACTCCTCTCATGTAGGAGATCATGGATGCAGGTATATTCTGTGGAGTGGAATTAATACCTGAGATCATTAATTGAAGGCCGCATGCAGTGCTGAACTATAAAGAATAAAATGCTGTGACCAACATTGGCAGTATCTGTAGAGAGGTTAGAAAAGGAAAATCCATGGGACAATGTGCAAGAACTGCAGATGCATTTTGAAAAGGAGCTTCTGCTACTATTCCTTATAATTTCAAATTTTATTAACTCGTGCAATTAAAATTCTCACAGCAAATCTGCATATATCACTACAAAGGAATTAGACTGGCCTCTAGTATATCTTTCCTTGTAATTTAGTAATAGTATGCCATCCCTTTTCCCTAGTCATCCAAGCAGAGGAAAATTGAGAAAGGCTTTCCTTTGAAGTCAATTCTAGTCTCATATGCAAGTAGCCAGTCTGGATGCATTTAAACAAGGGCTATTTATTCTGTGTGATAGGAATCTGTTGGAGAAAAAAAAAATTCCCACATGGAATAATTAGTCATGGAACAAGATCTTCTAGCTACAATAACCTCTGTTGGAGGATATACTTCCAAATTAATTAATTTTCACTACTGATGGTAGAACAAAAGCAGTGCAATGCTTCTGTAAGAAAAGTAAGGAAAGGAACACTCATTTGAAACAGACTTCTATCTGGTTGATTAAATTTTACAGTGGCATAATATATTGTTTCTAGATTTGTTATTGATTGAATGTGGAGTTTTGAAATGTATCAAAAGTGTGGGTCAGCTATATAAATGCTAATTTCATTGGTAGAATGAAACAATTTAAAATTTAATGAGAAATGCCTATTTAAAGTGGAAATAAGAGAAAGGGTATTCCAACTTCCAGGGGCATAGGTGTACAGGTGGTAAGATTTAACCCTGCTCATGGGAGAGGTTGAGGTAATTCTCATTAATAATAAAGAATAATAAGGATAGTAGCATGAAATTCATAGATCACCTTCTGTCTGCACACAGAGTATCATAAATTATTACTCTCTGACATTAACTTAATCAATGTCCACAGACCCGAGGAGAAAGTTTTCCAGGTCTTTTCATCTTCTGGCTTGTTTTCTGCCTCCGTGGAAGGCCGAGTCACCTTGGAGTTTGAATGACTTTACTCTTTTGCATCAGCTCAACACAGCATCCACACAGAGCATATTCTGTAAATGATGAAGCAGCAAGGAAACAAAAACACTTTTCTTAGGTATTTTAAGTTAAATACTTAAAGGCCTAAGTTCCTAAAATATAGGTAGCAATTAGGATTCTAGAAGGAGACACCATGAACACAATACTTCACCTTACATAAATAAAGTAGGTAATACATATAAATGAGGAGATACAGCTACAGCTCCGCTACACAGAAGAGAAGTAAGAGATTAATGCAAGCTAATAAATTTCCCTTAAAGTAAGGAACCACAGCCAGAGAAGAAAAACTTGGCCTAATGGTATTAGGTAGAAAAATATGGATCACAATTTCTGGCAAAGATTCTAAATGTGAAAACTCCCATCTGTTTTTAAGTTATCTCCAATATTTGTCCAGCATTACTATCTAACATATGTAAGTGATCAAAATGGAAACTGCTCCACCAAACTTTGAATATGAACTTCAGTACAACAGCGCAGTGAGAAAATCCTCAGAGAAGACATAGAAAGAATCCTGACAATTCTTACTGGAAGTTCCAGCCCAAGACTGCTTATCAGGAATCTGATAAGCATTGGTACAAAAGTACCAATTAAAAAAAAAAATCCTAAAAGCCCAGGTGTAACCTAGGCAACATGAGAAATGTATGAGGAAACAGTCACAGAATTCGTCCTGTGTTTATGCATTCTTGCAAATACATGAAATAAAAGTATACTTATTTCCTTCAAATAAACAGTAACTTCTGAAGCATGTTGCATGTTATTTTACAAAACTGGCAAGTAATGCAACATTTTTAATGCTCACATAATTTAAACATATATAAATACAATTGCCTTGGATGAGTTGAGATTTCCTCAACTCCAAAATATAGAGTACTCCAAGCAAATACATCCCTTCTTCTAACAAACATGCAAATGAAAATGGCTTCTCGATCAGTAATAAATAAAGCAGACTGGTTAACTAATCTCTTATTTCTTTGGCTTTCTATTTGTTTTAGATTCCTAGCCAAATCAAAGGCTACAATATACTAAAATAGTGTATAATATTTAGTAGATTTGCTTTTTCATTATTATTGGATCGAGCAATAATTTAAGAAAGATAATTATACAATTTTTTTCCTGATTTTGAAAAAAGGATTTCTTGTTAACTCTTCAAAACGTTTGTAACTCTACAAAGTAACCACATTGATGAAGCCTAAATATTAATTTTGTCGTTGCACAGATAGCTGCAAGTCCAATTATCTGTTTTGCAGGGTCTCGATCCACTAATCTAGAGCATCAGAAAGAGGTTCTTTGAAACTGTAAACACTAGTAACCTTTCCATGAATAGTCTGTCCAGTCTCCAGTACTTGAATATTCTACCAGGCAAGACCAAAGACTGCAGCTGAAGAAAATGGAATGAAGTTAAAATCAAATTCTACTCACTTAAATTGGACACTCCCACGGAATTGCCAGTATTGGCATTCAGTTGTTCTGAAACCTGCTGCATTTTCATTCAAAGAGTAAGGCTACTAATTGATGAAGTTTAGTTCTTTAGGCCTGATACTTCAGTGCGGTCAGTGTTTGGTTCAGAAATTTGATTTAGACTTAAGTCACATATTACTAAGAATCTAACCCTAAAGTGTTGTAAGAACTCAACGTTAGGATAGTTTTTCTTTAAGCAGATGGCTGATTTAGTCAAGAATTTAAGCTCTCTCAGTAAGCAGACCATTTTTCAGTAAGGTAGTAAAGCAGTGCTTGATACCAGAGTCATCTAGACATGTCACTCCTTTCTGACGTTTTACAACTATCCTTTTAATTTATCAAAAATAGATGATGGGCTGGTTAGACAAGCATAGAGTTACCACAGATTAGGGGTTATATGTTAAAGGGCTGGTGCAAAGTCACCCAACAACACTCTTGACACCTGGTGAGATTTCTTCGCATTTATTAGGTATCAAATGGTACCATTTAGTAAGGCAAAAGCACTTAACTTGCTACTAATAAGCTCTCAAGATGCTATTGACTATATGAGCATAATTAAAATAGCAGTTAGCATGTGTATATATACACAAGCATAAACACACATACACCAGAAGCTAAAAATCACTAAGCCATATATTGGCCCATGTATTATTTAGCATATTATTATTCTTTTATCATATTCTGCCTTCAAAAGACCACAATATATGTACTACTCATCCTCTTTGCCCATTCACACCGCTTGGTTCTGGGCTGCCTGCTGATAAAGATGTGCATACCAGACTTTGATTAGTCACACATCCTTTAAAAAAAACTTCATGAGCATTTTGTGAAAAATCTGAAATGCTTCCGAATCTGAAAAAAATCCCCTTCTTTGTGTCATTTTATGCCTGCACTTACTTTTCAGGATTTATATTGTCGATTTTTTCTAAAACTCATTTATTGGTCTTATTGCTCCATAGATGTGTGACATCCACACAAGATCATCAGCAATAGATGTGACAGATTTTGACCCTATTTGTATTGATAGTTCACTGAAGAGTTCACTGAGGAGAGATTTGGAGGGAATGTTTTGTTTCTGACTATCAATACAGGGAGAATTTTGTGGCAATGGACCTTGTACAAACCTAACGTTTGTTTTTTCTTTTAATTTTCAGTTTAATACTATTTGGGTTAAAATTGTTTCTAGCTTGAGAGTATTTTATACCAACCAGCAGGCATTTTTATATATAAAAAAAAGCATAGTGTATTGTAAACAAAATGGATGACAAATAACACATTCCAGATATGTAATGCATCATTCTTACCTTGGACAATTTTTGAACTGTAATATTGCTTGGGAATATTTGTTCATAGTTCCTGATGATATATATTCTTTATTGATATGTATCTAGTACTTGGAATTGTTAAGCAGATGCAATAGAAGAAGAAATGAATGGGAAAAAGAAGATGTAAAATAGGAATGGGCAGAGGCTGTTTTTTGATTTTTATTCTCTGGTGAAACAAGCTGTCTTGAAAGTTCTATCAAGACATGACCTGCCAATGCCAGATATTGTAAACCTGGAGAGGTTTTATGGATGTGTTAGAACAATGGGCTAAACAAAAGCAGGCTTGCCTCCACTGCAGTTTAGTTTTGTTGTGTTTTTGTTTTTTTTTTTTAATACCCTATAAATCAGCAAATAAGAAGAGGGATTGTACTTTAAGAAAAAAAATGTATAATGCAGGCTTGAAAAAGACTATTCCTGGTACTTATATTTGCCCAACTGTTAGTGGAAGCTGATAAAAAGATAGATAATGATAGATAGATAATGATAGGTAAACTATTAATGGCTTTATGTAGTCCATCAAAAAATGATCAAAGTGTAAACAGATAGGAAGACTTTCATGAAATTCTGGGACAGCTTCTGAAGTGTCAGTGACACCTTTGAAGGTGAATGCATAAATCACATATGCACATGCTATAGAGAAGGGCCAACAGAGTCTAAAAACTGTGAGAAAATGCACAATGCTATATACAAAGTGCCAGTTAAAAGATTTGTATCCAGGTCTTTGGGCTGGTAACTCTGCCAAGATGCCCTTTAATAAGCTGTAGACTGAGGTTATCAAAGAAGGGGACATGACTGCATGAATGAAATTCTTGGAAGTATATTCAGGAGTAATACTGTGGCCAGTATGGCCACTGAATTACTGCCTGTAGATTAATATTGCTTAGAAGCCGGTGATTCCTAGACATCAGTTGTAAATCAGTGTACTGAATTTTCAGGAGTCCCTGCTATACCTAATAGTAGCTTTTGGGATGAATCAGCAGCCAAAGAAATCAAACAGTCAACTTGCACATTGCAAATGACATTAAAAGCAATATGTAATTACACAAGATTTCTAACTGTGCTATTACCTATTTGCTACCATCACCCTAAATTTAAAAGCTGATCATCAAAAACAAGTGAGGTAGAACAGACATAAAATGAAGCCACAAGATTAATTTAGCCCAACCTTAATTGCAATGATTTATCATTGTCCGGTGGGCATTGCAAAAATATTAACAAATCTCACAGAAAGATTAATCGGTACCCAGTAATAAACTTTGTCTCTACATCATACATAAAATTAAACATGAAGCTCCCTCATGAGACTCAGATTATTATTTAAATACCTTAAATTATTATCACTTTTGTGTTTCCATTTTACAGAAGTTCCATTTCTGCTTTAGCTTTAAATGAGATCTTATTTGTACAGAATTTCTTAACAGGCTCAAGAATCGTGAAACAGCCAGTGCTCAGTGCTGCTTTGCCATGAACTTTGCCTGCATTATTCTCATATCTCACTCAGTGAGAGAAGCCAGGAGCCCTGTGAGGTCCTTTCTAGGTCCTCCTGCTTCATTCCACAAAAGTGGTTTTTGAGGGATTCACCATGCCCCCACTTCTGAGTTCAGTTCTGCTGCAAAAGGCAACCACTTAATGCTCTTGGAGTTATATGAGCAGACTGGTGCTGAGAGCAACAATATTATGATGGGAAACACTGTTCAGGAATACATCCAGTGCAGGTAGCTCAGTGTGCAGTGCAAGCTGCAGGTTGAGCTCTGGGTGAGGAGAGCCTGAGACGAGATCTGCCCACCCTTTCTGTAACAGAGGATCTGTGGCCCAGCCATGGACCAGACAGGAGCCAATGACTCCAGACTTTTGCCCCCTTAGACCAAGTATATAAAAGTGAATGACTTCCTTTTTTTTGGAGTCCCTCCGCCGAGGCACCAGCTTGAGTTGTTAGTTAGTTTATGGCACCAAGATTAAAGGATCAAGATGTCTGACACTGCTATGGGAAATTTGGGGTCAAGCAGGTAAGGAAATCTGGTGTGACTGTGTGAGTGTGGGGTGTGTATAGGGAGTCAAGTGGGGCACCCATCAGTTCCCTGGAGCTGTCTACTGTGAAGGGGCTTCAGTCCCAGCTCAGGTAGTGTGTGTGACTGCCAGAGTGGCTCCTGGATGGTCTGACAGGAAAGTTTCCTTAGCAGCACTCAGGGCTCTATCTTGTAGAGTTCACTGCAGAACACAGTTAGGTGTCCTATGCCATGTGCAAAGAGAGGAAAGCACCTCAAAATGAACCTAAACTCCTGAGAGATGAAAAGAAGCATCCAGTATGACAATTCAGTTATTTATATCTTATCCAAAACTTACTCTTAAGCATAAGCATAAGCTCCTTAGGTGAGGAGCTCTCTGTGTTTAGTATATGCAGACCTGAAGTCTTTTTTGGAAGCAAACAGTAAGTAGTTCTTTTCTTTCAAATGTGATGATAGCAAACCCACATTTTTAAACACTGCCCTTTGTTCGAAGTGGTCATGCTAAGTCATGAATACCAAATGGGTTAGTGCGTTCCTTGTTCAGGGGACCAAGTTATCTTCCAGGCTTATGGCATAGCACAGTAGTCATGTGCAGCAATATCTTGCCACCAAGTATTCTTGCTGGGGTTTTTCATCCTGTTTTCCTTGCTGGGGTAACAAGAAAAGCCAAGAGATTTCATAGGAAGACTGGAAGTGAGCAAAGAGGAGGCTAACATATGGGCTTTAGGGATACATAAAACTGAGCTCTCCTAATTCAGAGAGGCTTCTTTGTCAAATAGGTAGACACATCTTGTGTCACCGTGGGAGTAGCAGCTTTGTAGCTACAAGAAATGGGGAAATATTTCTCCTTCTCATAGATTGAACTGGCAAATAATGGATGTTTGTATGACATGATGAATTCAATGGGTGTGTTTAATCCCTTTGGCAAAACACATTTCACTACTTCTGACAAGAAACGTCCATTAACTGCTCTTCCTACCCTCAGGTAATTTCTTTCTGATGTCTTTAATTAGACTTTTAAAAATGGACTATCTTATTGCATGACATTTTCTTCAAAATTCCTATGTGAATAGAATTTTATCAAATCCCTAGTGATAGTTCCCATTTGAAGCTTCATCAATAAAACAAACAAGTAGAGATATTAGGGAAAGGCAAATAAAATTAGACAAAATTATATAAACATTTCAAAATCGACATGTTTCTTTCAAGTAAATTGATAGGTAGAATGATGTTTCCTAGAGGATCTTAAGTTCACATATAGAAAGGGCATTGCAAAAGTTATCAGATGGTCATAGCAGTCACTCATTTTGGTGTGTGGGCTGAGATCTGATCAGTCTTAGGTGCTTCTTTTTAGGAATGTTCTTCTCAAGTGTTATATGTAGTAGCAAATCACTCAAAGTTGTAATGTATAGCTTTAGTAGTGAAGCAGCTGAGAACTTGTACATAGTCAAAGATGACAGGGTTGATTCCTGTCAGCATCCTGATTGTGTGCCATATTAGTACTTCTCCCACCTCATTCTATGGGTGTGAATATTTTGAAATCATGGAATATTTGGTTGAAGATTTAAAATAAAATAAAATAAAACATAAATAATCAGCAAAATGTACAGCAATAAGCAAGAAAATACTAAACTACAGAATGACACATTACCATAAAATGATAAACTACAGTGCTGGCTTTTCATTCAATGTTTTATGGATATGCTGAGACTTTATAGTGTCTCCTGCTGTTAACAGCTCTTGGGCTAATTAGCAGATGCTTAAAATCTCTAATGATTTGGTCCAGAATTACTAATTACTTCCTCTGTGTCCCAGACTGAAGAGAAGCTGTAAATACAAGATGTGTGCCATGTACCTGTCAGGCATTCACTCCTTACTCATAAGAAAAAACATAATGTTTTCTGAAATACCATTTTTCGATTGTCTTAAGATGTGGGGTTTTTTAAAGAGCTTAAGACCAGTCACATTCTCATCTTTGATCCTTCACATTTCAACATGTCATGAACCTGATAGTGTTTTGATACCAGCTTTTAACTGAATAAAATCTTCAGGAGATATGCTGAAAAGTCATGGAAACAACACCTATGCTTAAAAAAGCAAAGCTGCTCATTGGGTTAAATCGTGTCCATGTAATGTTTATGTGCCATTTAAATCCTACAAAACCCAACCAATCAAACTCCTCATTTATAATGGAAGCTTCAGAAAGTGACGTTCCTAGCTAGCAGACTGATACACTGTTTAGGAATGACTGAGGCTTTATAAGGCTAACTTTCTGCATTTTAAAAAAATGCATTACAAAGCACCAACAATTGGCTCATCTTTGAGAAAAAGTCTTTCTCAACAATCTACATTTTAGAGATATTTCAGTGTATCTGCAAATAGGTACTTCTGTCTGAACACATGTACAGTATGGGAGAAACACTGTCATGGTCTGAAGTTCATTATTTTTTCACCTGTTTAAACTAACAACTTCTTTGTGTAATGAACAGAAACAACTACCTGCAGTAAAGCTATTTTTCTAATACTGTTATTAAATAATGATGGCTTGTGTAAGGCTGTGATATTTTTTATCTACAGTGGTTTTTACAGAGTAGGTTATTCTTGTTAGCTCAGCTTAGCATAACGACTGTCAAAATTGGACCCATGTTGCTTAGGGCTCCATTAGTCATGGTGATTAAAACACTTATATCTATCTATTCTTAGTTCAGGCCTACACTAATATCTCAAGGCCTAAAAAACTCTTAAGAGTATAGAGTGGTTCTACGTGCCAGAGGTAACTGTTCCAAAGGCCTCTTGAAGGAGAGGATCATATCAAATCATTTAGAAGCAAATTCATTACATTCTGGTGGAAGCATTTTGAAGCTAAACTAATCAGATTTTCTTGAAAAGAATGTTGAACTTCTCACAGGATCATCTTTCCATTAGGGTTGTGCATAGTAATAATACTCAAAGAGCAGCTGTGACCTCTTTTACAAACACAGAGGTAAAATCTGTTCTTGGCTGTGCTGGTTTTGGCTGGGATTTCAGGGGTTTTTTTATNTCAGGGGGTTTTTTGTTGAAGCTCGTATGTGTCTAGATTTTGGATTTGTGCTGGACACAGGGTTGATAACACAGGGGTGTTTTCATTACTGCTGAAAGGTGCAGAGTCAAGGCCTTTTCTGCTTCTCACCTCATCCCACCCACAAGGAGGCTAGGGTGCAGAAGAACTTGAGAGGGGATTCAACTGGGACAGCTGGTCCCCGCTGACCAAAGATATTCCATACCATGGTGTCATGCTTAGCATGGAAAGCTGGGGGAAGAGAAGGTTGCAGGGACATTTGGAGTGATAGTGTTTATCTTTCCAAGTCACCATTACATGTGATGGGGCCCGGCTATCCTGGGGATGGCTGAAAATCTGCCTGCCCATCAGTGGGAAGTGGTGACTGAATTCTTTGTTTTGCTTTGCTTCTGCATATAGCTTTTGCTTTACCTATTAAACTGTCTTTATCTCAACACACAGGTTTTTTACCTTTACTCTTCCAATTCTCTCCCCCACCCCATTCACTCTGAGCAGGGAATGAATGAACATCAGTGAGGGGCTTGGTTGCCACCTCAGGTTAAACCCTGACATTGACCTAAGGATTTTATTTTGTTTGGAATAATCTTAATGCTTAATTTTAGGATTTGGAGGGCTGTTAAAAACAAGGAGTGTCAGCCTTTGCTGGTCATGTATGTTTTAGGAAACATGGGAGTAAATTGCTGGGAAACACATTTTATTAGTCAGCAGCTGACTATTAAAATTTTCTTCAGACTGTAGAGATATGAACTGAATTATGTGGCATTCTGTAGTGTATTTTATGCCTGATTTTTATAGTGGCTCGACTTTTCTACTACACTTCTTCCAGATGAAAAAGGGCAGTGCTCATATCTAGTGACACTGCTGTCTGTATAGTTTCACCATTGCATTNTTTTACAAGGAAAGTGCTAGTTTAAATTTTAAAAGATGTTTAACCCCTTATTATTTAGAAAGAAAAAAGCAAAAAAGTTTTGGTTCAGGAGAAGCTGTGACTTGTTTCCAGAGTTGCTTCATTGTGAGGTGGGTTTATTAATGTATTTGGTATTTGTATTTGGGTTATGTTTAAGTTTTCAGTATTTACAAAATTTAAAAGTTATTTTGACACTTTGAAGTAGATATGTAAGAAATTAAATTGCCAGAAAGATGATAATAAACATCACAATAGGTGTTTGAAATGAAAAATATAATTTTTCTATGAATGTTTAGGATTTGCTTGCTCAGAATTTGCTTATATGGAAAACTTCAACATTAAGCAAGCTAAATTATGTCAAAATAAATCTGTCATTCTCTGTCATACTGTTTTCTTGTTTGTACTGTCGTTACTTGCATGGTGTCAGACATCAATGTGAAGTCTGTGAAAATGCATGGATCACAAATGTTCTGTGAATGCTAGTTATTCAGCTAGCAGGCATATATCTTTCTGTTTTGTAATTTAAATACAAAATTATGTGTGACCTGTGGGAGAATTCAGTGCATTGATACTGGAAATGTGGATTGAGTAACAAGCAATAATAGAGATTGAAATTGCAACAAGTAAGTAAGCAAATATTTGAATGTTTGTTCCTAGCTTGCAATGTTTGGAAGCGGGAATAAAATTTTTTTACTACTTACATATACATAAACAAAGTCCTTGAGAAATTATAAACTTAAAACAGATGCAAACTGCTATTTTCAGAGCCCCATGCATTCCTGGAAACTCTTTACATTAACAGTTTTTGTAATTTTTCTGTCTTTGTCTACTCATATTTTATTATTTAATGCATTTCTCATTCTAACAAGTAGATGACATCACATCACATTAGAATTTCTTCAGAAATTTATACAGGGCATTATAAAAATCTTTAAATGGATTGAAAATCAAAGGGAAGGGAGGATGGGGAGAAAAAGTAGTAAGACTAATGTAAAAGCAAAGTAAGAAAATAAATAAAATAAATTCATGGCATTTTAAAGAGAATCAAGAGGCACCATTATTCATGAATATTTTATGTTAGGGTTTGAGTCCTCTTTTGAAAGTCTAGCACTTAAAGAAGAGATCATTCTGTAATTCTGATCTAGCTAAACTGGAATAATGAATTGAAANAAATCATTTTTCCTGAGATTTAGAGGCTGTATTTTTCCAGACAAGGAAGCAGGCCATACAAATGCACAGGAATGGGTCCAAAATTTACAACAATTAAAAAGATCTTTCACTTAGAGGACAAAATCTGGGAGTTTGCCAGAAAAGAGGAATAGAAGTTCTTATGGCTTTAGATATCATATTTAATTCACGGTTGTGTGCTTGTGACAAAAAGGTAGTTTGACAAGAGAAAGAAAAGTGTAAAAATATAATTTT
>WEIV01012790.1:88032-98631 GCA_013390005.1 Calyptomena viridis | reverse complement strand
CCCTTCCCCTGCTTTCCATCCATACCCAGAGCACTTTCCATCACCCAGTGCCTTGTTTTATCCCTGCTGGGGTTTGCCCTCAGTTCTCTGCCCTTCCCTTCCAGATGTCCAAGCAGCTGGACATGTTTAAGACCAACCTGGAAGAGTTTGCCAGCAAACACAAGCAAGAGATCCGTAAAAACCCGGAATTCCGGGTGCAGTTCCAGGACATGTGTGCAACCATCGGAGTGGATCCCTTGGCATGTGAGGAACAGGCCCTGGGGCTCAAGGAAAGGATTCATTCTCCTGTTCTCACACTGGGAACAGCTCATGGGAATTGGGAATTGGGGGGATGCACCTTTGGGTGGGGGAGAAAACCCAAAATCCAAGTCCTCCCAGGGATTCCTGCTTCACACCAGGAAGGATATTTTTCCCAGTGTTCCAATGGCTTTTCCCTCTCTCCCTTCCCAGCTGGTAAAGGATTCTGGTCGGAGATGTTGGGAGTTGGAGACTTTTACTACGAACTGGGGGTGCAGATCATTGAAGTTTGTTTGGCTCTGAAACACAGGAATGGAGGTGAGGATCCCACTTGGATTCCCAAAAAAACCAACCAGCCAGAACTGCTTTTCCCTGTGGAAAAGGAGTTGCATCTCCCAGATTTCACTGGTGACTGGGGTGGTCATTTTGTCTTTGCTGTCCCCACAAAGCCTTTATTTTGTTTCTACAACCTGTTGTAGCTCCATCACTTTATTGAGCAGAATTCACCTGTCTGGGGAATTGAAATAGAACTTGGGATCTTGGGAAGGAGCAGGGATCATTGACAATCCTGAAGGAGCATGAAATTGGCTCTGAAGGACCACAGCCATATCCAGAAGGTTGGAATACCAGATATAAATGCTTCATTAAAAGATAGTGGATGTTCTTCACTCCAGAAAGGCAGTTTGAGCAAAGCCAGTGAAACTTAATCCAATATATTTGTGGGAGCTGCCTGGGAATAGAAGTGACTGGATGATTGTCTCTTCCCAGCTTTGTACTGGGAACAGGGAACACACACTGGGAGGCTTTGGCAAAGCCCAAAGGACCCCTGGCTGCTCTCTCTGGAGTAGTTTTGTTGCCATGAGTGACAATTTCCTGTCCCCTCTTGTCTCCCAGGTCTGATCACACTGGAGGAACTTCACCAGCAAGTGCTGAAGGGGAGAGGGAAGTTTGCTCAGGATGTCAGTCAGTGAGTGCCTGGATGTCCCAGGGCAGGGGAATCGAGTGGGATTTGGGGATAAAAGGGGGTGACTGGTCTGGGGACCCCAAATTTGACACCTGGCACTGGAGCTGAAGCTGCTGTGGCCTCCTGAGCTGTGAGGAAGGGACTGAGAAATGTCCCTTCAGGAGCAGATTTTAGGACACAACTCCCTTCACTGGGGCTGAATCTTCACATTTCACACTTGAGGCTCAGCTGCTGCAATTGTGTCTCTAATTCAAGTCTGCAGGGGGGGGGTACAAACCCCCAAATTCCTTCTAAAATCTTTCATAAAATTAATTTTCCAAGGAGCTCTTGCAGCTCATGGCTTGTGCCAGGTTTTGAGAGGTTTTAAGTGAGCTCTGCTCCTCAGGGATGATCTCCTCCGAGCCATCAAGAAGCTGAAGGTGCTGGGGAATGGCTTTGGGATTATCCCAGTTGGAGGAACCTACCTGATCCAGTCAGTGCCAGCTGAGCTGAACATGGATCACACTGTTGTCCTGCAGCTGGCAGAGGTACTGAGCCAGGTTTAACCTCCCCTTGTTGCTTCCATGGCAGGGAACTGGGATTAGCCCAGTCCATACTCTGCTAAACTATGGATTTAAGTCTAGACTGACTCTTTTTTGTTCTTTTTTTTCCTCAGAAAAAGGGCTTTGTAACAGTCAGTGAGATCAAGTCCAGCCTGAAGTGGGAGACAGAACGTGCAAAGCAAGTGCTGGTATGTGGGAAGGGCAGGTGAGGGACACAGGGATGTTCCCAGAGTCCCACTGGGCTGGGAATGTGTTACCAGGGATGCACAGGGAGCTGCTGGAATGCCAAAGGCAGGGACACCTTCCACTATCCCAGGTTGCTCCCAGCCTGGCCTTGGACACTTCCAGGGATGGGGCAGCCACAGCTTCTGTGGGAAATCCATCCCCACCCTCCCAAGGAAGGATTTCTTCCCACTATCCCATGTAACCCTGAAGCCATTCCCTCTTTTTTCCTGGCAGTTTGAATTTCCTTAGCTCAGATCCCTCACAAACCCAGGCTGGTGTCTCCTGGTGGGAGTAAAAACCCTCATAGCTCAAGTTCTACCCCTTTCCCTTCCCTAAAACAAAGGTGGGACTGGAGTTTCACTCACAGTTTGTGCTCTGTTTGCTCAGGAACACTTGCTGAAGGAAGGAATGGCCTGGCTGGATGAGCAGGCACCAGAAGAACCTCAGTACTGGCTCCCTGCTCTCTTTACAGAGCTGTACTCTCAGGAAATCACTCCAGAGGAAGCCAAGGAGGCAATTCCTTGACTGTGCTCCCTGTTCTGTGCCTGTCTAAATCCTTGGGAAGTTCTTTGCATATCACCTGAAACACAGGGACAGTGGACTTGAAATAAAAAGTTTTGTAAGAAGTGTTTACCTTGAAAATATTCCAGGATTGAGTCCTGCTGGCTTACCTCTGGATTTGCTCCCTGGTTATGGGGTGGAAATTCCATTTATTACAGACAACTAATTGTCACAGCAAGAGGAAAATTATCTGAGCTGCAAGTGGATTCTGGTTAAAGAAGTGGGGAAACTCCTGTAGTGCTCTGTGAGGTTGTTGTTCCAGTAATTCCAGGAAGGAGTTCCACTAAGGAATACCACAGGCTCCATTCTGCCAAAACAAACTTTATTGCACCAAAAAAAAAAAAAAAAAAAGAGAGAATCTTATGTACAATAGTTTATAAACAAGGTATTTTAGAGTGACTCTTGTGCATATATTTTCAACTCAATTAGGTCTAAAAATCTGTTGCTAAAACATCTCTGCCTAGAGCAGTCATTGAGGATTGTCACTTGGAAATGGAGACATTCAGAAATGGCAGGACAGAACATCAGAGCTACAAAACTAATACTTCTCTTACAGCCACATGCCAGGTGGGTGAGTAGTGTCCACAATAAGGCATTTTCTTGTTTCCTCGGATGGGTGATGGTCACACCACATGCACCACACGGAGTTGAGAGCCAGCTCTGCCCTGGGGGGGCAGCAGAGCCACAGCTCCACCCACGACGCTACTGAAAGGTGACAAACAAGTGACATTTACAGCGGGGATGAGGAGGAGGGGACAGAGCACGTGGCTTGTGACCCCTCGGGAGACCCAGCACTCATTCCAAGGTGAACCCACCCTTCCTTCCCCCCTGTTTGGGGAGTCCTGTGGCAGCTCAGCTCTCCCTTGAGGGAAGATTTCACCATGACAGACCCAGGGGAGTTTGTTAAAGGAGGGGAAAAACTTCCCAGGTTGTTAAGTGACACCTTAATTTGGAGAAGTTTCCACTTTTCTGAGCTGCATGCAGGGTTCTGAGGGCTGTGAGAGCTGGGATAAGCCATAAAGGCTGGGAATAATTCCATGGCACACGGGGCATTGCCTCCCTGTGCTGGTGTTGGAAGTTCTCCCACCACCACCAGGAATCTGAAATGGGGCCAAGGTGGTGGGAAGGTGTTTAAGGAAACTGGGAGAGGGCCCAGGACAATGTGCAACTTTGTGCTTAGCTTTCTATCAAAGCTCACATAAAAATCATTAAATTAAAAAAAAAAAATTAAGCTCTTTATCAACAGAACTCTGCTCCAATCAATCCTCACCAGGCTCAGTTACCTGGAGAATGGATTTCTCACCTCCACTGAACAGGATGGAGGGAATGGCACAGCCAGCAGACACCTCTCCAAGAGGGTGGCCAGGAAAAACCTGCTCTTGGAAACACTCAAATACAGCCCAAGTGTGAAGTTTTACAACACTCAGCCAAGTTTGGCAAAGGAATTTGTCTGTAACGAGGAGTTCACCTCCAAAAATCACCACCCAGGAATTGCCCCTTATTCCCAGTGTTTCCATCTGATGGATCAAGGGAGCAGCAAGGAGTGGGGTGGCAGGAGGGAAATCAAATGTGACACTGGAGAGGTGGAAAGCAGTGAACTTCAGGTGAGGAAACAAGAAGAAAATACTTGTAGAATGCTAAATTGAAGTCATTAAAATATCATACACCAACTAGACTTGTTGTTAACCATTGATGAGAGATGAGGAGAGCACTTTCTCATCCTTCCTTCCCTAGGGATGGTCACACCTCCACTCCACTCCCAGATTCCTGCAGTTTCCACTTTTCCATCTGCCCCTTTGCACCTGAAGTCTTGGTGGCCAAAGTCACCCAGGGCTTGAGTAAAGCTTTCAGAAAGGAGCCCAGACTCCACCACTGCTCTTTATCTTTGGTCTGTCTACAAGAAAGACATCAGGAACAGGGGCTCCACGGAGCAGAGAGGCTCCACCTCTCCCAGGTTTCACCTGGACACACCCTGGACTCCTCAAATCACTCCCACAGCCACAGCTCCACCTTCAGCACGGCCTCGGGGAAGGGCTCACTGTCTAGGAACAGAAAAGCTGTCAAGGATTTGCAGTCTAGATCTCATTCTTTAATCAAATGGATTAAAAAAAAAAAAAAGGGCAAAAAAAAAAAAAAAAAACCTCAAACAACCAGTGTTAGGGGTTTCCAAAAAATAACCTGATGCCACATGCTCCAGCTTTCTAGCACAGGGAGTACCTTGGACAAGTAGCCTGTCACAAGCTTGGCTTTGTCTTAGCATGAAGTCTCCTCAGTCAGCATTTCCCACCAGAGCAGTGGAGGGAGGCAGGAGTTATCCCACAGTTTTCCCTGCTCTGGCAGTGGTTTGGTTGTGGAGTCTGTGCAGGCACAGCATCCCCATGGCTTGGCTCTAGGCTTTGGAGCAGCCCTGAGTGTCTGTCTCTGTCTCAGAGGAGCTGCTCTCAGAGTCAATGTCCGGGTTTTCCTGCTGGTGTTTCTCCTGCACCTTCTGCCGAATCCCTTGCAGACGCACCAGGAGGGACTGGTAGTCAAAGTGGCCTCGTTTTTCACCAAAAGGATCCTGAAAGAAAAATGGGGATTCATGAATTCCGAGCGTTCTCTGGAGAGGAGCGTTGGAGCCGTGTTGGAATGGGGGTAAATCCCATCTCAGGGTGGACAGAGGCCCCTCTGGACTTTCCCCTGTCGTGGCAGAGGTTGGAGGCTGATGGTTTTCTGTTTGGGAAGCATTAGAAAGCCAAGGAAACTCCAAACCAGGAGAACTGCTGAGCAGACACGGGGTGGATTTGGACTCCCAGCTTGGAGGGAGTGAATTGGTGCAAAGATTTGGTCTCAGGGCTGCTCCAAGGAAAGCATTACAAACCAAATCCTCTCAAATCCAGAGCCCAAAGACTTCACCACACTTGGAATTAGTGCTACGGACCCCATTCAAATGAAAAGCATCCCAATTCCTACTTTAAATCAAGGCTCCAGCTGAGCTGTGGCCAAGTCAGAGGCACAAAGTCTTTGAAGATGATTTAACATTTGCTGCTTTTACCCCCATCCCAGGTCAAGGGCTCATTGCCAGGGCTGGATGAGGTGGTGCTGGAGTTTGGGCTGTCCTATCTGATGGGAATCTTTGGTACAAGCCAACACGTGGCCCCAGAGTTAACAAAACAGCACATCTGGCAAGGACTCAACTGATACCCAGCCTGGGGTGACTTCATTTTAAATTCTAATGAAAACAACGATAGCATCTCTCCAGCACCTTGTTTTCAGGCTTCCTGTGCTACTATTTACAAGGGAGCAGAAAACCAGGCATGGCACCATCACCTCTGGGAATAGAGCCCAACTCAGTGATCCTCAAAAAGCCTGGAGGGAGCACTGGGCTCCTCCAAGGAGAATGGGCCACACTGGAGAATCCTCCAGTGTCACCAAAACTTCACCACACCTTCAGTTCAGTGCTCCCCACAGCTCTCAGTCAGGCACAGACATTCCTTGTGGGAATGTCTCACTCCAAACATAATTCTCCTGCTTTTGGAGTGCTTTCAGTTTATGAATTACACAGCAATGACAGGGAAAAAAGGGCTCGGAGACACAAGATCATTAAATCAACCCCCTCCATCTTTTCTTAGCAGTGGGATTTCTCAATGAGTCAGATGAGGGATGGGGGATGAGGGAGGAAGACACATCTGTTCACATGCAAATAGCTTGGCAATCTGGTCTTTAAAGTCTCCTTCCCTGCAGAAAGGAGCTCCTGGATTCAACCTGTCTGGATGTGTCTGTTGTATTGTCACTGTTCCTCCACCCCTTCCTCCCTCAGCCACTCTCCCCCTCGTCTGACAGAACAAGGAGTGGCAGAGTAAAGTTCTTTTCTGCTGTCTGAGCAAAGGAGCCTCAGAAAATGAGAAATTCTCCCAGTGATCCAGCAGGAAAATGCTGCAATGGAGTTCAGTTGTCACCAGCAGTGGATAACCTGGATGTGCCCTTCCTGCCTGACACCAAATCCAGGGCTGGAAGAAGCAACTGCTTGTCTGGAGAGTGTCTCCACCTTCTAAAATCTGCCTTTAGAAATGTGACAGCCTGGAAAATATTCTCTGTGTGTGTGTGTGTGCTCTGAATTTGGGGAGGGCAGTGTTTTATCCACAGGTCTCAGTTTCATAGTTGGTTCAAAGTTGGAATATGGATTTCATAGATCCAGATGTACCCGTGGTGCAAAATATTCTGACTTGTCACCAACCCTTGTCACCAAGAGAACTGTCTGTCACTCACCTGCATCGTCTGTCCTTGGAGATAAAGTCTCTCTTTACACACCCCTTCGTAGAAGTCGTAGTATTCCATGAAGGATTTCTCCATGACACCCCTGGATGCAAGGAGAGGGCAAACCATCACCACAACAACAGTCACATCACCCCATCCCACTGATTCCAGTTCATGGAGTTTGCTGGGACACCCCGTAGTGTCCCTAAGAGAGAGGCAGGACAGAGCCTTCCCAAGGAACTGCAGCTTCCACAACAACTGTGCCCCCCTCTCTCCAGCATTTTTTTTCCCCCCCAGAAGACAAGGCACATCTATTCCCAACCACAAGTCAGATGTCACTGTGCTCATTAAGGCTCATTAACGCTCATTAACACGGCCTTTGTTAGGGCACAGCCCCCGGGCACCACCCACTGCAGGGGCGAGAAAACAACTCCCTGCCGGGCCGGGCAGAGCAACACTCGGGATCCCGGGAAGTTTATCCTGCTCCCCCATCCCTTTTCCATACCGTAGTGGCTCCGGACAGGGACACTTGCCCTCCAGCATGTCACACACCGCCACCCGGATGGTCTCGTGCCGAATGCACTCGTTGTAGTTCTTGCTGTCCCCGGGGTGTCTCTCCTGCACACACACAAATTTGGGTCAGGGAGTCCAAACCTCTCCATCTCTCCCTCCTGGACCTGATAAATCCCACCGGTGCCTGAACGCAGGGCAGCTCTGCCTGCTCGGTGTGGGCTGAGCTCATTTCCACAGCAAAGGAAGAGCTGATGTGTCCCCAGAGCCCTGGACTCGCAGGGTGTGGAGACAGGTCGAGTGAAAATGTCAGCACACAAAGCTGCCTCCCTGCAGGAGGAGTTTGGTTCCTGCAGGACAAAACGTCCCAAGGAAGCCATTCCAGGATGGTGGAGCAGGGGAAGTGTGAGAAACAACTGCTCACCATAAAATGCAAATTATTTTATTGGGACAAATTCAGGAAGCAAAGGATCAATACGGCCGGGTGCATCCCAGGGTGAATGCACCCCGAACTATAAAATGTAATACAGTTTATACAATTTTTCACACAGAGGGCGGTCCTCAGCTTGTGATAAAAAAAAGAGAGAGAGAGAGAGAGAAAAACCCACTTCTAAAAACATTCTTAACTTTCCTTATCTTTAAGCAGAAAGTTACATTTCAATGTCAATGGTTGATATAGGGCTCAAATTTTATTACCCCTTGTCAAGTGGGTGTCTGGCAAACATCTTCTTAAACAAAGGTTTTTAGAGTAAATACAGGTTTCTCTACACACTCTTATCCCTAACTACCTGTCATAAATTCTTAACTCACAGACAATGCTACATTGGTCTGCTTCTAATCTAACTAAATAAAATATTTATTTAACTACTTTTAACTATTTTTTAACAAAGATATGCGATATGCAAAATACAACTTTATACTTTTCACAGTGGAGCAGGGGAAGGAAGAGCCATCCCATCTCCCCAGCAATCCCTGGAGTGTTCTGCCCTTCTCTGCTTCAGAGCTGCCTTGAAAACTCCCCTTCCAGCTCGAGCTGGGAAAGAGCCAAACCACACCACCTACTTTTCATCCCAGTTCCACGAGGGGATTTGCCACCAGGAGCAAGGTGTGGAGGGAAGTTCCAGCTCCAAGTCTCACCTGCTCAAAGCCAGGCTCGTTGTGATAAGGATTCTCAGTCATCAGGGACTGGATGGAGATGAGGACTGAGGAGATGCTCTGAGCTGGGCTCCAGGCAGGCCCGGTCCAGGTGCTGGGGCAGCAAAACACAAAAGCAGGAATTAATTCAGGAGTGGCTCAGGGAGCACCATCCCTCCAGCAGCACAGCTCTGAACCCGACAGAAACACACAGGAAAAGAAAGAGCTGCCACAGAGAGAAAAGCACTGCACACCGAGGAAGTTTTCAGGGTCAAAGCAGTTTAGTCTCTCGACTAAATGAGTATTTTAAGTTGAACGCAGGATTGGTGAGACTCACTCCACTAACACAGGAATCCCAGGGAAGGAAAAGGGAATTTAAAGCTATGGCTGTCACCTCACACAGCAGCCTGGGGCAACACCAGCTACCAGCAGTGTCTTAGGTAAAAAAAAAACAACTCTTAAGAAGTGAAATCTGATTTTCCAGACTAAAATCTGCCTTTCCAGGCTCAAAGAAGCCCATCACTCCTGCAGTACTGCAGACCCTCAGCACAAGCACTGCCCCAAAAGCACAACCTCGTGCTCTGCTGAGGGAATCAAGTGCTCGTTTCACACACAGGGCAGCAAAAACCTTTGCTCTGAACAGCATAAATAGAAAAAGCTTTCTGTTGCTTGCCCTTAATATCCCAGCTCCAGATGCAGACCTGTCTCCCTGTGAGCTCAAGGATGTGCTGACCCACATATCCCCTTCCTAAATCCTTTTATTCACAGCTCCCTCTGTGCTTCCCATTCCTGCTCAGGCCGAGGCTCTTTGTTCACTCTTTAATAATTTACCTTCCCTGCTGGAGCTCCAGTTGCAGGAGCAACAAGGCAGCTCGTGTGGGAGCTGCTGGGCATTCAGACCCCCAAAATATGCTATTCCTAATTAGCACATCCTGCTAATTTGCAGGTGTTGGCACCCAGCTCACTGGATCAGGAAGCTGAGGAAGGTGTTTCCCAGTAGGACACACCTCCCTACCAGGATCTACTGGGATCAACTGCTGAAACTATCCAAGCAAAGGTATTTTTATAACCACATCAGGCCTCAGATTCCTGGTAGCTGATCAAATCCAGTCATCACTGCCCCTTAGCATGGAATGGTTTGGGAGGGAAGTGACCTTACAGCTCATCCAGTGCCACCCCCCACTATGGGAATGGACACCTTCCACTATCCCAGGTTGTTCCAACCTGGCCTTGGACACTTCCAGGGCAGCCACAGCTTCTCTGGGAAACAGTTCAGTGAAGCAGGACATTCCTGTGTTTAGAACTGGGGGTGAGGACCAAGGATTTGCAGCAGTGGAGCCTGTTGGAACAGGCAGCAGAGGAGCTGTGCTTGTAACTCATCCCACCCACAGGAGGTGGAAGCCCAGAGCAGCCAAAGGGCTCTTGAGGAAGTTCTCTGTGGCTTTTAAAAAAAAAATTATTTATTTTTAAACCCACACAGAGAGAGGAAATTAAACCCACAAAACCCTACATCCAAATAAAGTTGAGGATCAGGCTGGGAAGGGCAAAAGCAGAGGAAGTGCAGTGCTTGGCCTGAGGGGCTGCAAGGGGAAGCAGGAGAAGAGCAGCAAAACCCAGGGAATTTTGTGCTTCTCAGGTGCTTTGAAAGGCAAGTTAACCCCTTATTTCAGGAGAGGAATTTGTGCTGCTTTGTGACTCTGATCCTGCTTCACAGAAGCATCCAAGCACAAGGCTGGGAGCAAGACCAAGGATGCACGAGGCAGAAGAGAGGCTGCAGCCACCTCCTGACTCCCCCTCCAAAGAGCCAAAGTCTCCTCTTACCCCAGGATACTCAGGCAGACTTTCCCATTGCGGTAGAAGTTGGGGTTAAACCTCACTGTGTTATTTCCCGTTGTCATCAGTTTGACCCGTGGGGGGTGGATGGGATAATCTGGAGGACAGCGAAACAGGAACAAGAAGAAACCCCCTTCATAAGGCGTGTCAAAGGGGCCTGTGATCAATGCATGAATCTGCAAAACAAAAGCCCGTCTTGCGCAACACTTCCATAGTGGCCAGCACCATTCCACAGTGGCCAGCACCATTCCATAGTGGCCAGCACCATTCCACAGTGGCCAGCACCATTCCATAGTGGCCAGCACCATTCCATAGTGGCCAGCACCATTCCACAGTGGCCAGCACCATTCCATAGTG
>WEIV01012790.1:52234-77900 GCA_013390005.1 Calyptomena viridis | reverse complement strand
CCCACCGCCATCCGGGCACGGCGGGACGGCGGCGGGAAGGCGGGGCTGATGTGCTGGGTTGCTATTGGTTGGGGGTGTTGTGGGGGGCGCGCTCGCTGATTGGTTGGCGGTGCTGTCAGTCACGGGGCACACGTGGAGGTGTGGGGGGAGAAGGAAAAGGAGAAAATCCCGGGAAAAAGAGATTGGCTTTATAAATATTGGGAAGCTTCGCCCCGCACACACTTATTTAAGCTGCAGAACGCAAAGGAATAGTCCCGCTTTCAGTGAACATATCGCCGTGAATTTATCACACAGTGAAAATCTGCTGTGCCCCGCCCCTATTGATTGTCCAGCAGCACTAAAGGAAAAAAATAGAGGGTTTTCCTCTGTTTCCTTAGTGTTGTTATGTTACTCTGCGTATTTACCCTTCCAATACACCCCTCTATTCATTGATAGCGAAGACACAGCGAATCACACTAACAAGTAATTGATCTGCCATGAGGCGCAAAAAAAAGAAATCAAAATCATCATAATCATAAAATAGTGGCTAGGAAATTATCCAACTGATTTGGAATCAGCCCCTGCCCAGGGAAGCCCCCTCTGGAAAATTTGGGAGGCCAAGGGGGTGACCCCAAAAACGGGCTCCCAGTGCACAGAAGAGGAGGGGTCGTCAAGGGATGAAGGAATTGGGAGAATTTGGGGAGCACAGGTCCTGTGAGGAGCGGCTGAGGGAGCCGGGGGGGCTCAGCCTGGAGAAAAGGAGGCTCAGGGGGGACCTGGAATTCTTTCCAACTCCCTGGCAGGAGGGGGGAGCCGGGGGGGGTCGGGCTCTGCTCCCAGGGAATAAGGGACAGGATGAGAGGGAACGGCCTCAGGTTGTGCCAGAGCAGGTTCAGATTGGATATTGAGAAGAATTCCTTCGCAAAAGAAGGTAATTAAATTTTGGAATGTGCTTCCTAGGGAGGTTTGGAGTGCCCACCCCCGGCGGTGTCCGAGGATGTGGCACTCGGTGCTCTGAGCTGGGTGACAAGGTGAGGATCGGTCAAAGGTTGGACTCGACGATCCCAGAGGTTTTTCCCAAAGATTCAGTGACTCCACGAGCCAGCAGTGTGCGCTCGCAGCCCAGAAACCAACCGAATGCCGGGCTGCATCCAAAGGAGCGTGGCCAGCAAGTCCCAGCAGGGAATTCTCCCCCTCTACTCTGCTCATCGTTAAGGTCCCTTCCAACGCCTCAGCATTCCATGATTCTGTCCCCGGGGTGTCCCTGTCCCCGCGGTGTCCTGGGCACCAGGATGTCACGGTCCCCGAAGCATCGTGGCCCCCAGGGGTGTCCCGGGCACCGAAGTGTCCCGACCCTCGCCATGTCCCGATCCCGGGTGTGTCCGGTCACCGGGGTGACATCCCAGGGATGTCCTGGTCACTGCAGCATCCCGGCCCCAGATCTGTCCCTATCCTAAGGGTGTCCCGCTCCCGGACCGATCCAGCCCTAGGGATGTCCCGCTCCCCGGGATGTCCCGGTCGCTCGCACCGAACTACGAGTCCCAGCAGCGCGGCAGGACCGCCCAGGGGTGATACTGGGCCGGGTATCCCGGGCGGGGAATCCCGGGGGCTCCGCCTATTCCCAATCTTCCGCCTGCTCCCCGCAGCCCCGGAGGTTTCCAGTTCTCCAGCCGCGCCGCCGGTGAGTGAGGGAAGGGGAGGGAGGGACGGGTCCCGTCCCCCCATCCCGGGCTCTGATGTCCCTCGGGATGCGGGGGGTGGCCGAGGCTGCGAGGTGACAGCGACACTTTCACTTTCGCTTCCCGGGGGTGCCCGGGCCGGGGGAGCATCCCCGGTTCGCTCCTCCACATCCACCGGGACCCCCCCGGGAATGTTAACGGGGCACCGGGGGCTGCCGGGTGTCCCGGTGCCGCGGCTGGAAGTTGGTCCCGCTTGGGAAAGAGGAATCCGTGTTTTGCGACATCGCGGGGACGCTGCAGGATAACGAAGAAAACAGCGAAAGAGAAGGAAAAAGCTCGGGGAGTCCCCGGGGAGAGGCTGGACCGTGAGCAGGGGGGGACACGGGGTTATTGCTCGGGGGGAGCTGTGCCGGTGCCTCGCCCCGGGCTGGGACCGGCGGTGACACCCCGAGGTGTGTCCCCGTCCCCGAGGTGTGTCCCGGTCCCTCGGGGTCTCTCCTGCCGTCACCCACAACTTCGGAGCTGTTCGGTAACAGCAATCAGAGCGTTGATTAAATTCCCTCCCTGCCCTGTTTCCTGCCGGCTTTTCCTGGAATTGAGCTGCAGATCCTGCCAGCAGCGCACTCTGGCTTTGTTTCCTTCAAGATCACAAGTATTTCCACCAAAACTAACTTTTTTTTTTTTTTAACTGAATCTTCATTTTCTTTGCAAGTTATTTTTGGCAGCGAGGGCTCACGTGCTGTCCCAAAGTGATGCAATAACGTGATTAAGGTGCTGTCCTTACGTTTATTGCTTGGTTTATTTATATTTTTTTCTCTCTGGTGGCTCTCGGGAAGTTCCCGGTGTTCGAGAACTGCAGATCCTGCGGCCCAGCAGGGCAGGAAAGGTTGTTACCAGCCAGGAAATGCTGAGGTTTGGATGAATCACAAGCCTTGTCCTACATTTTACTGAGGTCACTCAAAGTGAAACTGTAGCCCTGGATTTCCCAGAGGATCCTGCTACGCCCATTTCCAGGATCTGCCCCGCCTTCTGCTCCCAGCAGGAGGAATTCCCCATCCTTAAGGCAGCCTGTGTCAGTGGCTGCTCATTCCAGCTGTGGATGATTTTCTTTTCCAAGCTCATCCCAATCTAAACTTCTGCTTGGTTTTTTGGGCTGTTTGACACAGAATGCTGACAATCTCCTGGGTGATGCCATAAAAAACCCTCAGAGTTCCAGAGAGTTCATATCCATGGGAAACTTTTGTGGATTGGAGATGACCTGAAACTCCAAGAAATGGCTGGAGTTGTGCCAGGGAAGGTTTAGGTTGGATTTTAGGAAAAGGTTCTTCCTCCAGAGAGTGGTTGAGGACTGAACAGGTCCCAGGGTTTGGACACTTCCCAAAGCTCCCAGAGCTCCAGGAGTGTCTTCTGAGGGACAGGGTGGGATTTTAGGGTGTCCTGGGCAGGGCCAGGAGTTGAACAGGATGATCCTTGTGGGTCTCTTCCAGCTGAGGAGATTCTGTGGTTCTGTGAAATGCTGCAGTGGAGTTGAACAGGATGATATGTTGTCCCTAATTAGTGGGATGGCTCTTCACACTGAACTTTCCCTCTGTTCCGAGGTCATTCCTTATCACTGAGATCAGCTGAGAAGGTCCTGCTCTGGATTCCTGGGATGGTGTTTTCTGGGATTGGCAGCAGGGTTCTCTCAGCCCCTTGACAGGCTGCCAGGGCTCATCCTGCTGCCTGCAGGGCACAGCAGCAAGGAGGGTGATTTAGTGCCTGTTCCCAGCCCTGCCCTGGCTCCCAGCACTTCGGATCCCCCTTGGAATGATGCCCCCACTCCAGATGTGTGATTTGTAGTGTCACGAGGGGCCATGAAGTTTTCCCTATGGAGAACTCCAGGAGCTTTCCTGCTATTTGTTGACCCTGCTGTCATCCAGTGGGTTCATTTGGGTGCTGGGAGTCATCTGTCAGCTCCAGCTTGGCTGTCACATGGAGCAAGGCTATAACAGCCCTGGGACACAGGCTGGGAACACACAGCTCCCATGACCTTCCCAGCCAGGATCTCCTCCCTGTGTGCTCTCCCATGGGAGCAGAGCTCAGCCAGGTACCTCTTTTCCCTTGGAGCCAGGAGGCTGAAGATGTGTTTTGGAGGCTGAGGCATTGGGGAACATCCAGAGGGGGGATGTGAGGATGGGGAAGGGTCTGGAGGAGAAGCTGAGGGTGAGGGGACTCAGTTTGTGCAGCTGGAGAAGAGACTGAGGGGAGACTTGTTGGGGTCTGCAGCTTCCTCATGAGGGGCAGCTCCAATCTCTGCTCCCTGGGACCAGTGACAGGATCCAGGGAACAGCTGGAGCTGTGTCAGGGGGTTTGGGATGGATGTTAGGGAAAGGTTCTTCCCCCAGAGGATGGGTGGGCACTGAATAGGATCCCCAGGGTTTGGTCACTTCCCAAGGCTGCCAGAGCTCCAGGAGGGTTTGGACAACAGGGACAGGGTGGGATTTGGGGCGTCCTGGGCAGGGCCAGGGGTTGGACTGAATGATCCTTGGGGGTCCCTTCCAACTCAGGATATTCTGTTCTATGATTCTTTGGATCTGAGTGCAGGACATGGGGAGGCTGTTGAGTTTCTCACCAGTTTTTGTGTGTCCTGTGTCCCCCCAGGATCAGCCAAGGAAGGTGCAGTGTGGTGGGGCAGGGACTGCACAAGTCTTGGAGCAGGATAAATTCCAAGCTGTTATTTTTATCTTGTGCTGCTGTTGGAGCATTTCACTGATGCAGCAAAACCTCAGTTCCACTCAGGCAATGGGTCATTCTCCAGATTTCAGAAGGGCTGATGCACCCCCACATTAACTACGTGTGGTGGGAATGTGCTGGACTGTCAAATCACAGGGAAAATGTGATTTGGGGCCTCATGTGGAGATAGAAAGTGTTCCAGGGGAGTCTTCAGGCATGGGATCCCACCAGCAGGCACATGGGTTCCTGCAGTGACAGACACCACTGCCTGTCCTGTGCAGGTCTGTAGGACAGACAGGGGGTCTGTAGGATATCCAGGGGGTCTGTAGGACACTCAGTGGATCTGTAGGACAGACAGTGGGTCTGTAGGACACTCAGTGGGTCTGTGGGACACTCAGTGGGTCTGTAGGACAGACAGTGGGTCTGTAGGACAGACAGTGGATCTGTAGGACACTCAGTGGGTCTGTAGGACACTCAGTGGGTCTGTAGGACATCCAGGGGGTCTGTAGGACAGACAGTGGATCTGATCCATGGGCTCCCACACAGGAGAGAGCACTGAGGTGAAAGACTCTTCCACACGTGTGCTGGAGGATCTACAAGCTGCCAGGGGTGTCCCCAGGGTGACAGGGCCACCAGTGGGCTCCTGTGCCTCCCTAAGAAACCCCAGTGTGTGCTGAGGGGACTCATTCCCATTCCATAGCTCTTCATGGACACAGCTGCATGTGGAGGTGAAATAATGCCTGTATTTCCCTCTTGCAGACTTCCAGGATGGATGAGGATGAGCCTCCCACCTCTGCTGTGTTCTTGGACAGCTGCCACTTCTCCCAGGTCGTCTTCAACAACGTGGAGAAGTTTTATGTGCCCGGAGGAGACGTGAGCTGTTACTACACCCTCACACACAACATCACTCCTCGTGGCAAGGACTGGGTGGGAATCTTCAAGGTAAGTGAAACCAGTGTGAGGAAGGAGCAACAGGCAGAAACAAAGGGGTTGGGCTTTGCTAGAACAGGGATGGGGAGTTTTAATTCTTTTTAGGAATAACTTGATGTAATGGAGCATCTTTATTGAGGCAAGGGACAAAGTGCCCGTGCTGTTGTGACTGGAGCAGGTTCAGGGCTAATCAAACACTGTCCAAGGCCAGGTTGGATGGGGTTTGGAGCAGCCTGGTCTAGTGGAAGTTATTCCTGACCTTGGCAGAGGTTTGGAATGAGCTGATCTTTAAGGTCCTTCCAACCCAAACCATCCTGTATTCCACGATTCTATGATTATCCTTTCATGCAGAGACCACAACCCTTAGAATTCAGGACATCCGTGCAAAAATCCTCCCAGTAACTGGGAAGGAAATAAATCTGTGTCTGTGTGGAAATAAATCCCCATTTCCACGGGATAACCCCATGTAACAATTCTGCTGTTGCAGGTGGGGTGGAAAACAACCCGGGAATATTACACCTTCCTGTGGGCTCCTGTGCCTGCTGATACCCACAGTGACACTGCTGTGCAGCAGCACATCCAGTTCAAAGGTGAGTGGGGAGCCTGGATCCCACAGGGAATGTGTGTGCACTTCCCTGCCACCAACAAACACCGCAGCTGGAATTACAGGGTGGCTGCAGCACCACGTTTTAGGATTTCAACCCCCCCTCCTAAATCATAAAACCTGCTAAACCCTGCCACCCTCATGAGTGATGGTTGTGTCACCACAGGATCTGTGTGAATTTCCCGAGCTTCTCACTCGCTGTGCTGTAATTAAGAGACTCAAATAATGAAAAGCTGTGTGTGATGAGGCTGTTGTGTTTCTCTGAAGCTTATTACCTGCCCAAAGATGATGAGTACTACCAGTTCTGCTACGTGGACCAGGACGGGGTGGTGCGGGGGGCCAGTGTTCCTTTCCAGTTCCGAGCAGAGCCTGAGGATGACATCCTGGTGGTCACCACACAGGTATGTGTCCTCCCTGCCCTGCTTCCCACTGCCTCAGCTTTTAGTGGAATGATCCCCTAACCCACATGCCAAGCTGGAGCTCAGCGGGTTTGGATTCTATTCTTGGCTCTGCTACTCATGTGTCACCCAAATCTGAGCCCTTTTGTTTCTCTTCTTATCATTTGCCACTTAAATTGGGAGCTCCTTGGAAGGGGCTGACTTAGGGCATGGAGTTTCAGGGCATTTGGGGTGTTTTGAAATGGAAATGTTGTTTTTATGGGAACAGCAATGAGGTGGGAGTAAGAGGCAGCACATGGAAAATAATTGGACAGGGAATGTCCAATTATTATTCCCATTATATATAATATATTATATATAATATATATANCAGTTTGAAGCCATTCCCCCTTGGGAATAATAATTGGACATTATATAATGTCCAATTATTATTCCCAAGGGGGAATGGCTTCAAACTGACAGAGAGGAGGTTTAATGAGATGTTGGGAAGGAATTCTTCCCTGGGAGGGTGGCACTGGCACAGGGTGCCCAGAGAAGCTGTGGCTGCTCCATCCCTGGAAGTGTCCAAGGGCAGGTTGGAGCCACCTGGGATAGTGGAAGGTGTCCCTGTCCATGGAACTGGATAATCCTAAAGGTCCCTTCCAACTCAAACCATTTCATGATTTTAATACCTGAGGTGATGTGAAGCCAATCCCTCTCATTTCCCAGTGATTATTTGGTTTATGATTCCACTACTCCCATGGTCCTAATGTCCAAACCACCCCAAAACTCTGCCTTCTGCACACACAGGAGGCATTGAGCATTTCCAAAGATCAGGGTGTGCTCAGGAGTCAGGAATTGGGTTAACAGTCAGCTTTGGGCACACTGGGGTTAGTGAAGAGCAGTCTGACCACGACAGCACACAGTGTTCCCTTTGCTCAGCTCATCTTTCCCTGCTCTCCACACTCTGCCCTTTGGAATGTGGCTTTTCAGTGCTTCTGTTAGGACCAAACAACTTTGTCTTCTGCCAGGGAGAAGTGGAAGAGATTGAGCTACAAAACAAAAATTTGCATAAAGAAAATGAGGAGCTGAAAGTGAGTTTTGCAAATCTCCAGAAGCAAAACATGGAACTGCAGGAAGAGCTCAAGAAGACACAGGTAAACCAAAAAGTTAATTTATTAGGCAGAAGTTTTAAGTCTGAAAGGTGAAGAAGGACTAAATCCCTCTTATTCCACTAAATAAATTTTCCAGGAGAAAATTAAAGAGGTTTCTCCCCATATTATCTGTTTAATCCTTTGCTAAATCATACAACTGTGATAAAACAATAATGATGAGACATCTGCAGACACAGGAGTTGGGAGCACATGGGAAGGGGAGTGCTCAAAAATGCTTTGTAGGCTGAAAATCACATTATCATTATCTTTTTCTCAAGGCTTAATATGAATTAATTAAACCTCTTCAGGGTCTGAAAGAGGATGCAAAGCAGAGATTTCCTCAGATGGGCTGCCTGGCACAGTTGGGTTTGAGGGGGTTTGCAGGTCCAGTGCAGAGCAGGATTGTTGCTTGAGCCCCCTTTACCTCCTGTGATTTTTCAGGAGCTGCAGAACACTTTGGAGTCTTTAAGGAGCAACACAGAGAAACTGGAGCAGGAGCTGAATTCCCTGAAAACAGAAAACAAGCACCTAAAGGAGCAGGATGAGTGCAGAGGGGCAGAGCTGCAGCAGTAAGTGCATTTACAGCATATTTCCAAGCTGGGTTCCACATCAGCAACTTGGCTTTGTGGATTAAATTCCCCCCTGTGAAAGCCTGGTGTGTTTTAATTTGTTCTGGACAGACTCAAAGAGCAGATTCAGGGTGTGACCTCTGACAAGGAATGCCTGGAAAACAGGCTGAGAACAGCCCTGGATCACATGGACCAGCTGCAGGTACCAAACACCTCCTTTGCTTTTCTGGGCTGTCTCTGCCTGAATCCTTTTCCTTCTGACAGGACTGAGGAGTCTTGAGCAAATGTATGAATTTCTCTTTTGATTACATGAGTTTTTTAGGAAAATGTCAACCTTTGATATGGTTTAACCTCCAGAAATCTGTTTTCTGAAGGGAGGGTAGAGGTGGGATGTGCTAAGAGAAACTGTAAGGGTTTTATTCCCTAAAAACATCCTTTACATGTTCATTAAGTGACCAAAACCAGGCTATTATTATCTGGATCCAGGCAGAAAACATTTCTGTTTTGAAAAACATTCTGAAATCATGTTCAGCTCTTGGGTGAAAACAAGACTGGGAGGTGGGAGAAGGATCCTGCAAATAGTTTGGTTTCATCGGCCACCAGAAATATGGGATAAACCATCTCTGAGGAGTCTCTGTCTTTAATTTGTTCTCTGACTGTCTAGAGAAAAAAAAAGTTGAAATTTGGAAAGCTCTTCAGAGAACAGATGAATGAATAGTCTTCTTTTTTTTCCCTAGTCCCAAGTGTTGAATTATGAGAAAGAAGTGGAAAATCTGTCTCAAGTGGACCATGACAAGACAGAGCAGCTGGAAAGTTTAGAGGAAGAGAATCACCAGTTATACACAACTGTGGCTCAGCAGGTAAAGCCCAGCTCAGCAGGTAAAGCCCAGCTCAGCAGGTAAAGCCCAACTCACCAGGTAAAGCTCAGCTCAGCAGGTAAAGCCCAACTCAGCAGGTAAAGCTCAGCTCAGCAGATAAAGCTTAGCTCAGCAGGTAAAGCCCAGCTCACCAGGTAAAGCCCAGCTCACCAGGTAAAGCCCAACTCACCAGGTAAAGCTCAGCTCAGCAGGTAAAGCTCAGCTCAGCAGGTAAAGCCCAGCTCACCAGGTAAAGCCCAGCTCACCAGGTAAAGCCCAGCTCACCAGGTAAAACCCAGCTCACCCGGTAAAGCCCAGCTCAGCAGATAAAGCTTAGCTCAGCAGATAAAGCTCAACTCAGCAGGTAAAGCTCAGCTCAGCAGATAAAGCTTAGCTCAGCAGGTAAAGCCCAACTCACCAGGTAAAGCTCAGCTCAGCAGGTAAAGCCCAGCTCAGCAGGAAAAGCCCAACTCACCAGGTAAAGCCCAGCTCACCAGGTAAAGCTCAGCTCAGCAGATAAAGCCCAGCTCACTAGGTAAAGCCCAGCTCAGCAGGTAAAGCTCAGCTCAGCAGGTAAAGCCCAGCTCAGCAGATAAAGCTCAGCTCAGCAGGTAAAGCCCAGCTCAGCAGGTAAAGCCTCCCCTGACCATCAGGTGCCTCAGGTGAGGGGCTGTGACAAGGAACAGCTACAATTATTGCTCAGTTTTAGGAGAGTCTAAGGAATCCCGGGATGAAAATGTCCCTGGAATGTCCTGTGAACACACCCCCCATCCTGACAGCCCCAGATATCCTGATGGATAAGAATTCCACACACACAGGGTTTGGTTTGGGAAGAAACCCCTCTGAGCAGACATTGTGGTTCTGGTTCTCTGGAAAAGAGAATTCGGGCTCTGTCTTGATCCTCTTTGGGGTCAGGCCAAGGGATGAAGTGAATTTGGGGAATTTGGGATTCAGATTTGGTGGATACATTGTTGCAAAACTGTTGCATCCAAGCAAAATTGTTTCAGGACTTGGATTTATGGGTAAATAAAAGAAGTTGCCCTAAATCTACCCACACTGTGCACCTTTTACTTCCAAAAGCAACCTGGCCAGAAATCCCCTTCCCTTTCCCTTTCCCCTCCTCTTTTCCCTTCCCTTTCCATTTTCCCTTCCCTTTTTGTCTCTTTCTTCCCTTTAATATCCCAAATTTACCATTTAATAATCAACAGAACAGATGCAAAATGCTCAGAATGCACCGAAATCAGCACCAAGTTCCTGATCCATAGTTTGGGGCTCTGCCCCACATCCTTCCCTACCACTCCTGGAGGGAATGTGAAGGACCTAAAGCCACAAGGAACATGCTGTGACATTTCCTTCACCCCAAAAACCCCAGCTTTGCAATACCTGGGGCCATCCCATCACCTTGAGCCTGGTGAAAGTGACTTTCTCAAGGGGTTCTCCCTCCCTGAGCTCCTCAGGAAGTTTTGGAGCTCCCTCCTTATTTTGGCATTGAAAACCAGGTGCCTAAAATAGATGCTGTGCTCACCTCTGTGATGCCAAATGTTTGGCATTCCCAGGGTGATACTTTGGGAATGACTGCAGAATCCCTAAATACTCCAGCTCGGCTCCTTTACTGGTTTAATTCCACAGTCAGCTGGAAGAGAATTCCTAAGGATGTCCAGGGAACCTGCAGGCTGGGATAACTCCCACTTTCCAGGCTGGATTTCTCTGCTGGTTTTGTTCCTTTTCTCCATCCTCCCTCCCTGTGTCCCCTTTGGGGTCGTGTGTCACCTCAGGCGTGGAAGTGACAATAAGTGACACAGACATTTCCTGAGTGACAAACTCCAAACTGGAAACACTTCCCCCTGAAAGTGGAGGTTATTTTTTGGCAATAAATGCAGCATGAGGCAGCTCTTGTGTGAAGCTCCAGCCTGGAGCTGTCACCCTTTTATTCCCAATTTTCCCCTGATTTACCAAAGCCTTTCCTTTGCCAGCAGCAAACCCATGACTTAGTGGAAGAACTCAGGAAGCAGAAGTGTTTGTTTCAGATCCTGCAGGCAGAAAAGAATGAAGCTGATGAGGAAAATCAGGTGAGAACTTGGCACAAGTCCCTCACCTTCCTTTTCAGGGAAATATGACACTTCTCTCCCAGTGTGGTGTTCCAAAAACGTAAACTTTCCTCCAAACAGGTCCCTAATTGTGACCATCACCTACAAATGGCTCTGTGTCTACACTCAGTGTCCTGGCACCTTTTTGCCCCATCCCATAAACTGGTTTAACCTTCATAATGTGGGATTTTTAAATAGACATATATAATTTTTTAATATTTTGAAATACAATTTTTATAAAATTATAAATTTTATATGTATATAAATTTTAAGTATTTGTATCTATAATGTGGGATTTTTAAAATCTCCAATGTTTGCTTAGTTCTGACACCTCTGAAATGGATGGACTTGCTCATTTAAATGGACATTAAGTGGACTCTAAGCAAGAAGTGCCCACTTTAGTTCTTTATTCTCCATGACTTCAGGGTAGTCTTCAATCTTTTAAAGTGTGTTCCTCTGTTGTGATCACCTCATGTGCCTTTCCAGGCCATGGAATAGACAGAATTATGGAATAATTGGGTTGGGAGGGATGTTTGAAGCTCATCCATGGGCAGGGACACCTTCCCTAGACTGATCCAAGCTCCATCCAAGCTGGCCTTGGACACTTCCAGGGATGGGACAGCCACAGTTTCTCTGGGAAATCCATCCCAGCCCCTCACCCCTGTCACAGGGAAGAATTCCTTCCCAAATCCCAAATCCCAAAAAGTCAGTGTGAAGCCCTTCCTGCCACTACAATTCCTTCCTCACCTGCCCAAGCATCCCTAACACCAAAAATCCCCAATAATTCCCATTTTGACAGAACAGGATGTCAGTGAGGGCAAAGTGTGACGTTTTTCCTGGAATGTTTTTCCTGGGAATTCACTGTGTCCTCCTGTCCCTTTGCAGAAGCTCAGGGCTGAGAATGCTGCTCTGCTGAGACTCCTCTCCCAGAGCACAGAGCTCTCTCCTGGTTCCAGTGCTTCCCAAGCTCCCAGTCCAGCAGGAGACCTTTTGTTTGGAAATCCATATTGTGGTGAGATTCCTTGGCATTCTGTGAATCCACAGACTCCTGGCAGGGAAAAGCTCCGTGGATTCCCCTCTTTTTCCAGCTGAAAGCTGCAGAAAAGCCATTTTTGTGTGTGTGTGTGCAGGGCTTGGCAGCTGTGAAATGGTGAGAAGGGTGGAGTTTAATGATGAAAATGTTCATTTTCTGCCAAAACACACAACTGTGAGCTGGTTTGTTCAGCTGGGGGACAGTTTGTGGCTTCTATCCACTTTCCTAAATATAGGGATTTATATCCAGAGCCACATCCTCGTGGTCCAAGAATTATTAGTTACCAGCACATTTCCTTGGGAATCGTTTTGTTGGGGCTTAAATGGATTTTTTTGCTTTTTCCAGCTGCAGGAGGAAAGCTGGGGACAAGGATTGAAGTAAGTAAAGTGGACCTGACTAGATGTGGATTAGTGGTTTGTGGATGTGGATTAGTGGTTTGAAAGGAAAACTGAAAGTTCAGTTCTGGAGCCAATTATCTGCTTAGTGGTTTGGTCCTGGAAGGCAGGAGACAATGAAATGGAGCAGAATTAATGAGAAANTAAAAATAATAAGAGTTCTATGTTTTAAAGAAGATAAATGATAATATCTGCCTGCTCCACTTCCATATAATTTGAATATCATTTTTAATTTTTAAACGGAGGTTTTTTGGGGTTTTTCCCCAGGTTTCTCTAAGGAAGTGCCCCATGTGTGATGAAGTGTTTCCTGAAGATGTTGAAATGAGTCAGTTTGAGGCCCATGTGCAGAGTCACCTCCTGGAGTGTCCTGTGTGCAGTGAGACCTTTGAGAAATCCAACCAGCAGGTGTTTGATGACCATGTCTTTTGTCATGGCCTGGAAAAAATCTGAATTTCTCTCTCTATATACAGAATAAACAGCAGGGGCTGCAGAGCCCCAAATCCAGGGATCACCCAGGCAGGACTGACCTGGAATTCTGAATTTTCTGCTCCAGCCAGGACGTGACCAACACGTAGATCAGGTCAAAGCTCCCCATCCCAAAGCTCAATCACCCTCATCAAGCTTAAATCCTGCCTTGGCTGAAGTATATCTGCTTGTTAAACAACTTAATCCCCCTACAATTAGTAATTTAGTTGGCTAAATAATAAGGATTTGAGGGATGGGACAAAGTACAGCAGTTTTCTGTGCTTGGCTGATGGATCTCTTTTATAATGGGCTAATTATTCTTTAATTTAGCTCTGTGGTGGGCAAGCAAAGACCAGAAGCATTTTGTGGCATCTTTCAGGATCACACTTTAAATCCTGCTCAGCTTCTGGAATGCAGAATTAATTATTAATAAGTAAAATGAACAAGTAAAAAGCCTAAATAAAAATACATCCTTTTTTTTTTTTTTTTTTTTAAGCAAGTGAGATATTTATAAAGACCTTGAATTTGTGTTTGCAGAGCTCAAAGTTCAGGGCTGTTCCAGCAAAGTGGGCAGCACTTGTTGGAAGGTGAGAATTATTCCCTCATCATTTAGGGTGAGGAAAACTTGGGATTTGTGAACAGGGAAGGTCAGTGTGGCTTGGAACCCCCAGGAAAGCAATAGCTGAGGATAAAGGATTTCTCAGTGAAAGGAAATTATGAATTTTTATGCTTCTAAACCTTGATTTACCTGTTCTCAACCCCAAACCTTGGGATTCACAGCCTTGGGATATTAAAATTCTTTGTGCACATTTTGCCCAGTGACTTTTTATTTCCTCCTGAGGATTTTCAGTTTATCATTAACAGCTCTTTTTTCCATGCAAACACAGATGGGTAAAACTTCTTTATCCAGCTGTATAAATGGTGATTCCTGCTGAGTATCTGAAGCAATAGAAAATCCTAAGGAGTTTACACAGACATTTAAAAATATTTAGAGTAACAGCAATGTTTTCCTGGTTTAATTCTACACAACCTTTTTATCAACCTGGATTTAAACAGATTATTTCTGTCTCGAGGTGTATTATACTGGTGAGCATTATTTAACAACCTGTAACAGCCACAAAGAAAAATAAAAACCATATGAAAAATACCTTTGAAAAAGATGTTGGTGAGTGTTCATCCTTAAAGGAATAAACTGGAGAAATTTTATTAAATCAGGATAGTGTGGGATAACAAATCAGGACAGTAAAAGGAGCTGTTTGGGATCTATTTGTTCAGTAGTGCTGACCTAAAAACTGAAGTTCTTTGTCATGGAACCATGGAATGGTTAAGTTGGAAAAGCCCTTTGGGATCATCAATGAAACCATCATAGGAATGTNGAGGTGTATTATACTGGTGAGCATTATTTAACAACCTGTAACAGCCACAAAGAAAAATAAAAACCATATGAAAAATACCTTTGAAAAAGATGTTGGTGAGTGTTCATCCTTAAAGGAATAAACTGGAGAAATTTTATTAAATCAGGATAGTGTGGGATAACAAATCAGGACAGTAAAAGGATTTGTTTGGGATCTATTTGTTCATTCTTGTAGTGCTGATCTAAAAACTGAAGTTCTTTGTCATGGAACCATGGAATGGTTAAGTTGGAAAAGCCCTTTGGGATCATCAATGAAACCATCATAGGAATGTCCAGCACATCCACACCTTTTTCATTAGGCCAGGAGAAAAAGCTGAAAACCTGATTTGGGTGATAAAATATGATTTAAAAAATACTTGGTATTGTAAATACTTTGCCATTATTATTGCTCTTATTATTACTGTGATCACTAGACTACATCTCACCATTCCTGGCATAGCTCTACCCCAATTTTTACAATAAAATGCAGGTTATTTATCCCATTATCTTCAAGAAAACACTTTCCCCCCCCAACCTTTCCCTGTATTGCCTCAACCTAAATGACATTTTTCTTCTCTTACTGCTTTGTATCAAGGCAGATCAAATGTGGGGAGGCACAAAAGCAATTTTTACTAAAACTCTCAGAACTCTCCCAGTTATGAGACCCCTTTCCTCCCTTCACTGCTCCCTGTGTCCTCGAGCCACCAGTGCCTGTGTCACTGCCCTGCAACTGCCTCTCCATCCCTTTCCCACCTGCCTTTTCCTATCATTTCTATGGAATTCCGGGCCTGTGTGGAGGTGCTGACCCTGGGACAGAGGCAGGTGACCAGCAGAGGGGGTCACACTGCAATAAATCTCACCAACATCCTGCTTTTTGAAGCACTTTAAAACACATCTTTTTTTTTTTTCCCCCTAATAATGACCCAAATTCCCACTCCCAACCCTCCACTTCAGCCTGATCCAGGTCACACTGGGCAGCCAGGGACCAATTTACCCCTAAGCACAAATTACATCATATATTTTCTGACCAAGTTTTCATTTTGCTTGTAATTTACAGCATTATTTATGTTGCTGCTTCATTTGGCCTTTGGAATTGTAAGAGGTTTCAATCCTCTCTCAGTTTTATGGTTTAATACAGAAGTAGCTCAAATGGCTGATAATTAGATATAGTTATATTTTGGATGAGATCCAATATTGCATTGATATGTATTGGATAAGGACCTGGAAATAAATTTTCAGGAGGGTCAGTGAAGGTTTGGCACCATTTATACCCCGAGTCATGGAATATTTGGATGGGCTGGTGAGTCTGAGTTCATTGGGAATGTGTCTAAAAAGAAGATTTCACACTTTGGGGGACAAATCTCTGTGAATATGTATTATTTTCATGGAAACATAGAATATCCTGAGTTGGAAGGGACCCACCAGGATCATCAAAGTCCTTTTTTTAGCCACTACAGGGAGTTGTCCAGCTGAGGAACTGGCCCAGTTTGTTTTCCACAGGGATCACAGGGTGATCTTTAAGTTCCCTCCCACACAAACCATTCCATGATCCAGGAAAAAAAACGGTGTCAAAGAGTTTTTCTCCCTTTGCTTGGTCTTTTTGCTTCTCCTTCCTTTTTGTCAGCTTTCCTTTTCCAAAAAGTTGGTTCTTCTCTTGGACTTTCTCTCCCAACCACCCAGAGGGTATTTTAGATGCATCTGTCCCTGTTCCCAGCACATCATTCCCAATTCACAGCCAGGATTCTGCGTGTGTAAAACAAACTATTCCAACCCTGAAGAGTTCAGGGATCTGGAAGGATGTTGGAATAACTCACTGCTGCCTCAGCTTCTTTCAGGAGTGATTCCCAGGTTGTACTTTTTCCACTTGAATGGTCTCTTTCCTCCACTTTTCCTCTTCCTGGTCCTTTTGATCCATCCATCCATGTCTTCTTTTCTCTTCCAGCAGAACAATTTGGAACAATCTCCCCCCCAAACACAGGTTGGGGTGTGGATAAGGCAGAGGTTGGAGCACAATCCATCTGGCAGTGCTGCCTTTGCCCCCAGAACACAATCCTGGAGCTGCTGATTCTCTTCCCTTTGCCTTATTGAGGCTCCTTTGGAGAGCAGAGGAGGCTGCAAAGAAATTAAAAAGGTTCCTGACAAAAGCAGGGAAAATAAAAATAAAATAAAATAAAAATAAAATAGAAAAGATGCAGGTGAACAAAGGAAGGAAAGGAAAAGCACTGGGGGGGTTGTACTCAATAATCAACGTGGGTTTTAAGACACAGAGAAGAGATTCATAAAGCTTTACAGCAGCATAGCAAACACCTAGGGTCTAAAATCCTGATTTTAGGGATATGTCCTGTGTTTACTTAGTCCATGGAAGTGCTCCTGTATTTGTCGTGTCAGTGATGGGAAGGGGAAGAGAGCAGAGAAGGGAATGGTGGCAAAACCATTCCAAAATTGCACTTAGACAGAATTCCACACTGTTTTAGTGGGGCAGCTCAGGAAAATCAAGGGAAGGACATGCTGACACGAGACTTAAAAATGGAGATATCACACTTCTGCAGAGGGGTTTTGGTGTTTGGATTATTTTATAAGCACACATTGTTCACCTCTTTCCTGCTGTGGAGATCCAACCTGACCTGTTCCTGCTTGCCCAGGAGGAAATGAGGAGCTTTTCTCTGGTGCACTTGTACAAACAGAGGGTTCTTGGTGGCTGTACAACAACCCCAAATCCAGCCACTGCCATTTATCACCCTCCTGGTGCTGAATTAAATCCCCACACGAAATGCACTGAAGAATCAAACCCTTATTGTGTTGGTGGTGGTAGGATTGGGTCCCAGAATTACAGCAGTTGTTTTCTCTAAGCAGCTATTACCCCCCTCCATTATCCTAACAGAACTGGTTTCCATCCTCTGCCTCATTTATTCCAAACCAGCATTATTGGAGTGAATGGGGTCCAGGCCCTGGATATTAGAAGAGCTGTTGGGCTGCTCATAAATAACAAGTTGTCAAGGATTTTAATGGAAACCCTCGGAGTGCTGTAAATCTGGGCAGTTCTCCCTGCATCCCCTCCCTCATTTCCATGACAATATCACTCCGGTGGGACTGTGGCTTGCAGCATGTGCCAGGCAGCAGAGATTGGTGGGACACGGGGGAAGGAAGGGGGAAAAAAAAGCTGGAGAGGGACTGGGGGACTGGGAACAGTTGGTACTGCAGGAGCATCTGCTGGGTGGCAGGTTTGGGGGAGTCACCTGCTCTGTTCAGCGTGGAGAGGGGCAAGGGCTGTTCATCCAGGAGGGAATAACAGAGCCGGGAATGCTGGGGGAATAAAGAGGGATGTAGTGCAGTTTACACCTCGTTGGGCTGTGCAGCCGTAAATCTTGGCAAGGGGAGGGTTTTGTTAGGATTTGATTTGATTTAACTGGTGGAGTGGTGCTGTATAGACTGGGTGGGCAAAGAGGGCTTTCCTTCCCAAGGTGGATTTTTTAACCTTCCCAGCCAATCCAACCCAAAATTTGACACCTTGTCCTGGATCCAAGGATTCTGTTCTTCCCTGGATCTGGGCAGAAAGAGAGTAAACCCCTCAGTCATCCCCCAGATATCTGCAGCTCAGCTGCCTGCTGGGATCGTGGCTGCCAACAGCTCTAAAGCCTTCTAAGAAAGAGCTGGAGCTCAACTCTGTCAGCTCAATGATATTATGGGATGGCTGGCACAGCCCAGCTTGTGCCCATCCCACCCACTGCACTGGGCCCTGTGTAAGAGGTTGTGTGGACTCTGCTTTCTGAGGCTTCAGAGCTCATTAAAATTTGTGTGCAAGGTCAGCTGAGGCTTAAATTTAGGCCTGGCTTAGCATATAAACATTAATATATATTTATGATTCTATACCTTATACATATATAATATACATCAATATAAATCAAAAATGACATTGGTGACAAAGCTTCCAGAGTTTTATATAATTACTAGTCTGGCACTGAGAGTCTAAAACACAGCAAAGCCATCAGCCCCACAGATCCCAAATTAATGCCATTAAATGTAGCTCCTCTCACATTACAGCCTCACATGACCAGCTCCAAAGAACTCGGCCTCATGAGACTTGTGTCCTAATTAAATATTGCTCCTGTCTTACAGGGAAACAGTGATGAGCTGAGCAGACATGAAGGAATTCAGCCAAAGCCACTTGGAAAATCTGTGGCATAAATCCCCCTTTTCCCCCTCCCCGGGTTTAACCTTCATTTTGGGCAAAGCTGAGCAGCACAAGAAGCAGAGAAAAACCAAAAGAACTGCTGCCAAAAGGGATTGATGTCCTTCAGACTCCAGGGAGTTTTTAACCCTTCCCAAAGGTTTTCCCAGCCTGCCAAACCTGGTGGGTTCATCAGGCTGGACTTGTCCTCTCCTGATGCAGAAGGGATCAGAGCCAGTGGGAGCAGCTGCTCCGGGATAACTCAGGCCCTGAGGCTTTTCCATCTGCACCTCCCATTCCCTGCCTGCTTCCCTCCTCCCGGGATGACACTGGAATATTGCCTGTGCCTTTATCATGTGCATTCCCGTGGGGCCTTGGCAGTGATTACAGCATCTGAATGCAACCTGGAACAAATAGTGGCAATGAGAAAGACAAAAGCTGTGGTCAGCCTGGAGATTCAGAGCTTTTTTACACTGAATTTATTCCTATTTATTCCCATTATTCCTATTTATTCCTATTATTCCTATTTATTCCTATTATTCCTCTTTATCCCTATTATTCCTATTTATTCCTATTTTATAACAACTCGCTGTTTCCTAAGCCATGCAGTGTTTTAATTCCTTTTTTAGTAATAATTCTATTATTTTTGAGAGCAGCTGCTGCACGTCCTGCCATATGGATTTTGAATTCCTGGGAGTTATTACTTGGTTGGAGCAGTATATGTGAACCCACGGCTGCCTTAATGGAGCCATTAGACTTGACAATCCTTCCTTAAAGAGGGTTATTGTTAGAAAAGATCTGATCCCAAACCTAGGGATGATTTGGGAGATGGGCTGGGCACTTCATCCTATGAAACAGAGAAGTGATGTCCTGTTTTTTAAATTATTTTTAGGCAGCCCAGGGGTTTTTACACCTTCAGGAAGCCCCTTCTTTGTTAATATAAGATCATTTTAATGAGCTGTTTTCTGTCCATTCAGAACTAGAAAGACAAAGTGTGTTTTGAGATGTTATTGTTGCTTTACACTGGTGGGTTTTTTAACAAATGAGGCAAAATGAGGACACAAATTTTCTTGCAGGTTACCTGCTACAACATCCCTCTGCTCCTAAGGGAGGAAATTTTACAGAAATAGTCAGAGTTACAATCCTAACACATATTTTGGAAGCCATAATAACTCTGAAAGAGATGTTAAATCACATTTCCTAATGAATTCTTCTAAGACAACCCCTAAACTTGAGATTCTTGAGCTTTATCCTAAAATACATGGAGAGACAGAAGACAGACAGGATCCATCACTGCAGGATCATAGATGGAAATGTCTTTAGTCCCAGAAAAAGCTCCAATCCTTGTGTTTACAAGCAGCAGGAAGTAAAACCACAGTGGTTTAATATAGAATCTCTCTATATACCTACAGATCACTTGAATGGATTGTGCTGAGGTGCTACAGATTGTTCAAATAAATCTGATGACTTCTCTGGATCTTTAATTGAATTCCATAGAAAACATTGGAAAATCTTAACCTTACAACACATATCAGGACTGTAAAATGTAAAATGAATTCTATGAAATCTGGTGCTGGCTGCCATGGAAATGGAGCAGGTTGGTTTGAAGGAACCACCACCACAACAAGGGGCTCCAAAGCTTTTTTGTGTGTGTGTTGAACAATTAGCTTAGAACAACCTGCTCCATTTTTCGCCATCCCAGGCTGTTTCCATGGCAGCAGGATCTGAATTCCTACAACTGTTGCAAATTCTGGAGGTAAATGGTGCTGCCTAATGTGTCAGCAGCACCAACAGACCTCGGAGTCTGCTTTCAGTTTATCAGATTTGGGGGGCTTGTCGTGTTATTATTTAATTAAGATGCTTTTTGTGCCTTTTTAATGATTTAATACAGGGTTGCTCTGGGATCTGTGCACTGTCATAGTCCAGAGTTAGGGTAGCGTGGACAGATCCAGTGCAACCCAACCTGCAAACTTTTGGGGATTTAAACCAGATTAAAACCAACTCCAGAAACCCATCCAAGCAGCTGCAGGAGGTCTCCCACACAAATAATGAAGGAATATATATAATATATATATAATAAAGCGAGAGGAAGTGGAGGGGCAGGTGTTGATCTCTCCTCTCTGGTGACAGGACACAAGGGAATGGCTGGAGCTGTGCCAGGGCAGGATGAGGTTGGATCTCAGGAAAAGGTTCTTCCCCCAGAGGGTGGTTGGGCACTGCCCAGGCTCCCCAGGATTTGGGCACTTCCCAAGGCTGCCAGAGCTCCAGGAGGGTTTGGCCAACACTCAGGGACAGGGTGGGATTGTTGGGATGTCCTGAGCAGGACAAGGAGTCGAGCTGGATGATCCTTGTGAGTCCCTTCCAGCTCAGGATACTCTGTGGTTCTGTGATATTTATATTAAATATCTATCTATAAAATTGGAATTGCTGGGAAGCTCCTGCATTCCCAGCCCTGTGCAGGGACCACCCTTGGCTCTACCAAGAGCTTTGTCACCCGAAGCTGTTGCGGGGTTCACCCCCACCCACCCCCCTCCTCCTGGCTTCCCAAAATCCTACCAGGAAAATCCCTCCTCCTTCCTTACTCTGGAACACCTCGCCAAGAACCCCAGCAGCCTTGGAGCTCCTCATGAATATTCAAATCCGCGCTCTGTGATTGGCTGAGGCGCTCAAATGAGGCCACGCCTCCCCGGGCTCGCGCAATGGCAGCGCATCCTCTGGTCGCCATGACAACGCATCCCAACCTTCGCTGGTTTATCCAATCAGAAGCGCTCCTGGCGGCATGGCCCAATGAGGGTCGGTATGTTAATGAGGGGGCGGGGCGCTGGTCCCGCCCGTTTGGGGTTAATGGCGAGTCCTGGGTGACAAGTGCAGGGATGAAACCTCGGGAAAAAGTGCTTCGGGAATTGTGCTGCCGCAGACGGGGCTGTGGGGTTGTGGAATCTGCTCCTGGCACAGGGATGGAGCACTGGGAAGGCGTTTGTGTCCTCTCTTGGATAGGAAAGCCAAAATAACCCTGGTGTAGACATGGAATAGCAGAATAGTTTGGGTTGGGAGGGACCTTAAAGTTCATCCATGGGCAGGGACACCTCCCACTATCCCAGGATGCTCCAACCTGGCCTTGGACACTTCCAGGGCATCCAAAACTTCTCTGGGCAACCTGTGCCACCACCCTCAAAGCCAAGAAATCCTCCCTGACATCCAACCTAACCCCACTAAAGAGCTACTAAATTCACATTTGCACAGAGGTCACAGCACAAAACTAACTTCTCCCTTGAACTGTTGGAAAACAAAAGCTTTAGTGTCCATGTGGCTTGTTCTGCACAAAGTTTGGCAGCAGGTCTTGGAATTCCCTGATGCTGTTGAGCTCAGAGGGGCCCCCAGTCATTAATCAGAGCTTTTATTGGCCCCAGGGTGTCCCCTGTTGTTGTAACACTTGCTCCTTGTGAGTATCCACTCTCCCAAATGTTTAATCCTTCTGAAGCACTAACTCATTACACATCTTTCCCTCATAATGACTGAAGTCAGGCAAGGAGTCAAAATTTAATGTCTGTGAGCTGCTGCCAGTGTTTTCTGGATTTGTGCCTTGAGAGGAGAACACAAAGAACTGCTGTAAATGGCTCTGTTCCCAACCCAAATAAAGCATTATTCAGAGTTGTATTCCAGGAATCCTTGTTTTTCACCACTCGTCCGAAATATCAATGGAACTGTTTGTTCTGTGAAGCTCCTGAAACAGAGAGAAATTGTCGGGTTGGTTGGATTTATTTGTGAGGAATTGCCCAGATGATCATCTAAAACAAGCAGATTGTAAATCACAGAATCCCAGGATCACTGGGGTTGGAAAAGCTCTCCAAGACCCTGGAGTCCAACCTGTGATCAACCCCCAGCCCAGAGCACTGAGAGTCACATCCAGTCCTTCCCTGGACACTCCAAACCTCCCTGGGCAGCCCCTTCCAAGGCCTGACCCCCTTTCCATGAGGAAATTCTTCCCAATATCCAACCTAAACTTCCCTGGCACAGCTGGAGGCTCTAATTTTACAGGATATCTTGTAATTGATTGATTGCTGAGGTCGAATTAAACAGTGATTTTACATCTCCCTCTGAGTCCAGAGTTTGGAATTACAAATTTTTATTCCCTTTAAGCTGCTTCTGCTCCGTGGGGATGTGTATGGAGATGTTCTGGGGGTGGCTTTTGGGAGGCAAGAGATATTGAGGAGTGAAGGACACTCTGGACACATAAAACAAGGTCAGCACAGTGATTAATGGAAATTAAAAATAATTAAGTGCTTATGAGTGTGAGTTGGTCAGGCTACACCCATATCATGAGCCTGTTATTCTTCTTTTGCAGTCAAAAAGATCAAAATATTTGCTTTTTTTTCCCCCTTCCTGGAATTCTTTCCCCTGAAAATCACCCACTTCCCAGGAAAGAGGGAGCACTGTAGGAAGTATTAACTTATCTAAGTGTGGGGAACTGAAGGAAAAGAGCCCTGAGTCTTTAATCTTATAATATTCTTACAATCTAAGCCTAGAAAATCTATATTAGAAAGCTGCTTTAATGTAATTATTTCATCGTTTTTGAAGTGTCCATTTATTCTGTTTTTCTCCTCATAGTTATGACAATTTGTAACCCAACAAGTGGTTGGGTTTTTAACAAATAGACAGGGTTTTTAACAAATAACACAGGGTTTTTATCTCTAAACTGGACTCTGGTTGTCAGGGCAGAGGCAGCTTCATCCCTAAACCTGAGAGGGACATCAAACCTGGCAGGATATGATATTCCAAGGATAATCCCTCCATTCCAGCTTTCATTGCTGGGCTCTCAACAGCCAGTTCAGCCTTGCCCTGCCATAAATAGCATTCCCTGGTCATTCCCTGCAGATCCATCACTGCCAAGAGGATTTGTCTCTGTCAGGAGAAAAATGGCTTTTTTTTTTTTTTTGCAGGTTATTCTGTAAACTCTCCTTCTGAAATGACTGCTAAGATTGTGAGACAGAATCACCTTGACAAGAATTCGGGGCACTCAGGATGGATGAAGTGAACAGGGAAACTTTATCCCTCCTCAGTGACTGAGCACTTCAAAGACAATTTTTCACGAGCCCCACTCTCATCCTATTCCAACCAATGTCTCCCCAAAGCAGTTTTGATTGACACTTTTAAGTTGTGTCCCTAATGAAGTTTAACATAAAAACCTCAGTGACCCTCTAGATGTTTGGAATTTAAATAATCGAGGGGCAAAACTTAATTTACTTTGGTTGATTGTTGGCCTTTGGACAGGATGTATTTTATGGGTGAAATTTGACTTTGTATTGGGATGGTTTGGGTTGGAAGGGACATTAAATCCCATCCAGTTCCACCCCAGCCATGGGCAGGGACACCTCCCACTATCCCAGGTTGTTCCAAGCCCTTTCCTTGGACACTTCCAGGGATGGAGCAGCCACAGCTTCTCTGCCCAACCTGTGCCAGGGCCTCCCCACCCTCCCAGGGAAGAATTTCTTCCCCACAAATACACACCTAATTAAATTCCTTTTTTATTCTGATTCTATTTTTCATTAAGGCTAATTCTGTAATATATATAAATATAGAAACAAGTACAAGAAATTTTGAAAAGGAAAAAAAAAGGCCCTAAATGTTAAGATAATTTGTTTTACTTCTTTATAAAAAGTAATTGTGGCTTAGCTGATGGCAAAGGTTCTGCTGTGCAGTTCTGGATCATTCCAGCACAGAATTAACTCCACTAATAAGTGGTTGTAGAGTGGGACCTGACTGGGAAAGGGGGTGATCTTCCATTGAAAGTGCTGATTTCTCACAAGTGATGGAATTGGAATGCTGATGAGATTGCAGGGAAGGGAAATTGAAACTGTTGAGCCTCATTTATTGGGTTCTTTAGAGTAATGGGATCAGTATAGGGCTGATCATATTTAGTGCCATTAAATCTTCTGTGCTTAATTAAGATGCTCTGTACATCCCACAGTGTGACCAGGCTGGGGGAGGCAAGAAGGGAGGAGGGTAATTCCTTTCTAACCCTGCATCTTGTCCCCTCATTTCCAGGGTAATATATGCAAGGAGCTGACAAATTATTCCATTAACCAGAGCAGAGTTAATTCTACCAGAGGAAAAGACACTGGGAGCAAGAGGCAAAAAGAACATTCCCAAGGTATTCCCAGCTGGAGTGGGGTTTGCCTTTCCTGGAACATCCTCACATGCTTGACTGAGTCTTTAAACTGTGTTGAATATTATTTTTATTATGTTTATTCACTGTGTTGAATAAATCAGGTGAAGGGACTGAAGTAACAGAATTTGACACCAAAATTGGGAAGAAAACTCCAGAGAGGGGAGTTTGTTCTCCAGCTTGACAGCTCACATTGGATTTATTTTCATTTTTGTTTGACATAAATGCTTGCCTGCTTTTTGTGTTTTTCTAATAAGATGTTCCCATTCCCCAAATTTTCCTTATAATCTCATATAATCTCGATGTACAACACTTGTTGTCTTCATCCCCTGTGACAGGCAGCTTTATTTGGGTTTACTCAGAATATTTTTTCCCATTCCAAGCGTTTCTCTTGCCCTTTTCCTGGTGTATTCATAAATAAATCAGCTGCAGTGCTTTGTCTGTGCAGCACAACCCTTGGAAGGTGATCCATGAATCCAACGTTGGATCAAACTGCCCAGGGTGGTGGAATCTCCATCCCTGGACCCTTTCCCAACCTTTGTGATTCCCTGAGTTTCTGCCTTACATTTTGCTCCTTAAATCTAAATCCTAAAAATGGATTTAAAGTTGCTTTAGCTCCATAATTAATTTGAAAAATAGAAGTTTCCAGGCACAAATACAATTATAATGATGTAAAAATCAGGTAGGAACACACCAGTTCAGCTACATTTGTTACCAAAATTCCCAATATCCTGCCTTTTCTAAGGGTCCTTTTAATAACCCACTTTTAATAACTGCATGGAAAAATTCAGCTGAGAAATGTGGCTGCAGATTTCAGACATTACTATTAAAATATGGATAACATCCCGTGTTATTATCATACATTCTCTTCAAAACAGATGGATTTTATACTATTTTGAACCACAAACCCAAGCCCCAGTTGCTTGAGGACCCTGATAAAAGTCTTTCCTTGATCCTGCAACGTGATCAAGTATTAACTGGTCTTTTTACAAGTATTGTAATAATTTTTATTCTATTATTTCATTTTTATTTTATTTTACTTTATTTTATTTACTTTATTTTACTTTATTTAATTTTTACTTTATTTAATTTTTATTT
>WEIV01012790.1:33857-45405 GCA_013390005.1 Calyptomena viridis | reverse complement strand
AACACTGACACATCATCCCCTGCTTTGTTGCTGCTCAAACCCAAGAGAGAAGAAGCTTCAAACAGATCTCAGAGAAGCCTCTGTGAACAAACACCAAACACCATCACCCCAATTCCTCTGCTACAAACCATCTCCTCCCTGACATCACCCAAACCCCCATTATTCCACCCACTTTGAATTGTGTATTTTGGAAGCAATTCCAAAATATAATATAAGCAACTTCTATTAACTTTTTCGCAAGCGAAACAGGCTGTAATTTAGAATATTAAAAATTAAGAATTAAGAATATTAAGAACCTCTGCCTTGGAGGTTTCAGGCCTCGCTGTGTGAGTGTTGTTTGTTCTGACCATTCACTGCAGCAGGTTTATTATTTTTCACTCCATATTTTTTGTGCTCACACGTTTCATTTATTCACACGTGGCATTTATTGGTGGGGTGTTTTTAGAACAACATCTGGCTGATGAGTTCTATCAATGGCAAATCAAGATGATCATGAGCCATAATTATTTTATACAGAAATACAGTCGACTAAAGGCTCTGAGAAATGGTCTAGGCTGGAGGATGGCTGGGGTTTCCAGTGTATAATTCCTTTGCAATAATACAATTATGCAAAAGGAGATTAAAGGTTTATCTGCACTGGAAAATGGCACCAGTTTCCACTCAGCTTGCTTTTCATCTGGTAATATTCCATGGGTAATATTCGTCCTCTGAAAGCTTCATTTCAAGGCTCAGCTTCCATTTTCCTGCTTCCCTGACAGAGATGAAGCATCAGGAGCATTTTGGGATGTGGGCAGAGACCCCTTTTTTTTGGCCAGAGCTCAGCTGCTGATGCTCAGTCCTCCTCCACCCTCCAAACGATCATCAATTAATACCATTTTAATCCATGAGCTGTTGAGGTCCAGCACCAGTTTGTGGATCACCTGCTGCAGGATTAGGGCAGAGATCTGGGGAGAAATATCCACAGGGAAAATGAAAATGTGGGTGTAGAGCAGCAAACACACCCATCGTTCCACCCCAGCTCAGTACAAAAGTAGGAATAAAACCAAAATAACACAGGTCAGGAACCAAAAAATTTGCTCAGCACCTTTCAGGGACCTGTAATTCCAACTGTGGAAGGTGCAAATCTCTGGCTGTGTGTGGAGGAGCTGTGCTGCTCCCAAGGCACATCCCCTCTGTTGGGAACACGGGATTGGGATCTAATTAATTCCAGTGCCTATGGCACAGCTTCTTTCACTACAACATATATCTGAAGATTTATATTCCAGCAGAGACAGGGAGGGATGGGGCTGGTGGAGTGCTCTGACTCCTTTCTGCTGGAATTATTCTAGATTTCCTTGTGCACAGCAGAGCCAGGAGGAACCTTGTGCCTGAAATCCTGGGTCGTTACCCACGAGATGTGATGGGATAAGGAGAGACATAATTTTTAGGATATCCAAGTGTAACATCCATCAAACTTCTCATTCTTACACTCTCTCTTAAGCTCTGACTTTAGTAGTAGTAAATTTTTTTAGTAAATTCTTAATATTCTAAATTAGAGCCTGTTTTGCTTGTGAAAAAGTTAATAAAAGTTGCTTATAACCCTTATCACAAAAGTTAAGGGGGTTTTTTCCTTCTCTCAGAAACGTCGGTTGTGTGTCAGAGTCAAACCATAACACCAAGATAAAACCCCTTTAACTTTAGGAAACCATCTGCCTTTGGGAGACCATTTATTTTTGGGAGACCAGTTATTTTTGGGAGACCATTTACCTTTAGGAGACCATCATTATGGTCCAGGTAAAATATCTGAGTAAAAAAAGGAGGAACTCAAGCAAAGAGATAATTAAAGTATATACATATATATATATACATATATATATAAAGCAAATAAAGTCTGCCATGAGGAAGCAATAATTACTTCTTAATCTCTTTCTTTAAGCAACAACCAACAGCATTTCTGACACGTAATGAATGGAAAATACGAAGGCACTGATGGCAGGGTCACACCCTCTGGTTTAACAGTCAGAAATGCGCGATTACAGTAATTCACAGGGGTGGTAACATCGCTCACAACCACCAAGGACCAGCATTTATTAGCCCTGGCATCCATAAAATGATCCTGGCGTCTTGTGGTACTTGACAGCGGGAGAAGTTGTACATAATGACAGCGGAAAGGCAACATGAGTTGTGAACCATCTGTGGGACGGGTGCTCGGAGAGGGCTCTGATGTGGTGAACACACTGTGTGAGGAGGGAGAACCCAGCTCTGCCTCTCCTGGTGGATGTAAAGTGTGGGCACAGGCGTTGAAAAATGCAGATTGTCCTGGAAATGGCAGGTACAACCTCCCGCTGGATGGGTGTGCTCCGACAAAAGCGGGCTGGGTGGTGTTGGGAGGATATTTGGTGACGGGAGGGACTGAAAATGGGATTTGGAGGAGTTTGTGGTGTGGCAGTGAATAACTCTGGTATTGTGAATGGTTTATTTCCCTGTAGTACGAGTGGGAAATCCGGATTATTCGGATTATTATTATTATCGGCAGCAAGGATTGGACTAAAATAAGCAAAAAAAAATTCGTTTGAGACCATCAAAATGTTCAAGAGAGGTTCCTCAGGCTCCCCTGTGGGTGTCACTGTGGGGAGATGCTCAGGGGTGGGGCTGTGTGAGTGGAGACACTTATATCAAACCTGCAGATCCTTTGAAAACTCTGGTGCTGGATATTTAAATATCTGGACTTTTAAGAATACGTTCAAGCTAAAAAAAAATCAGAATTTTGAAAATGGAGTTCTTTTGAGCTGAAATCATGATTTGTAGACAGCCCCAAAGAGTGTGAAAACACCTGGCAGGAAGGCACAGAGCTGTCTCAGGGTATGAGAAATGATCCCAACTCTGGGAATAAGGAAAAATAACTCCGGTGTAGACAGGAATAAATGCTAGGGGGAAAAAAAACTAGTTTGTATATGATTTTCCTAACAGCGTGCATCTGTGTTTTATTTTTTTAACTTACAACTGTGCCGGAATCTCTGTTATTTTTACATCCCGATTATTTAACAATTAAGGAAGAAAATGGATTCTCCTTGCTGGAGGACAAGAAACCTGGAAATTGGAATGTGGAAAGATATAAATCGGGTTGGGAAAAGTTGCTGAAAGATGAGTTATTCCGTTTCAGGAGGACAGGAATGACTCAAGAGAGAAAATTTGGAGTTTTTCCAAGCGGAGCCAAGGATCTGTCCCGTTCGCCACCGGGATTTCAAGGACCCCGGGATCCCACAGGATAAATTTGTCGGGAAGAAGAAAAGGAGAAGAAAACGAAACCGAAATAAACCACAATTTAACGGTGGAGGTGTTCACAAACAAACCACTCCTTAAATCCATGGCTACATTGGCACATTTGGGGCACTCTGGGGGCACCTCCAGCCTTGGCTCAATTTTAATTAATAGGATAATGAACCTAAACCAAAGCAGTTCCCTTCGCGGGTGGGAACTCGATGCCTTTGTCAGCCCGGGAAGGAGAAAAGGTTATTAGCGGCACCTTCCCCAACTCTGAGCGCACCTTCTCTCCCGGGGGAGGGTTTTTTGGGGACCCCCAGAGCCCAGCGAGGGTTGTCGGGGTGCCAGGAGAGAACCCCAAATTCGGTGGCAGCAAACGGGAGAGGAAAAACCATCCGTGTTCCCGGGACAGCAAAACCAGGTAACGCTGGGTTTTTACAGAAAGGAAGGAAAAACCTCCTCTCCCGTCGGGAATTGGGGGAATTCGAGCAACGCAGGGACTAAGTGAGAAAAAAACCCAACCAAACTCCACGATTTTATAATAATTGTTCTGTTTTGAAGTGTTATCTCAGTACGTTGTTGATGGTGTTTGGAGTGGTTTCGTTGTTGTGGTTGTTGTCGGGTGGTTATTTGAGGTTTTGGGGTTTTCTTTTTGCGGTTTGGCACATGCTAATAAACTAATGGAAGGGATGGAAGTAAAGTTTTCCTCTCCGCTGCAACAGAGAAAAGGTGTATTTGTGATTTTACTTACACGATGTTTCCAGAATTTGTAACCCTGTGCTGCCCTGACGGCGTCCTTTGGATGTATTCACATACAGGTATTAAATAAAACGGTCGTGGGGATGATAATTTGTTAATGCTTATTATTATAACCCATATAAGACGTTAATATTCTAATATTTATCAGTATAGTTACTACTGTATATATAGTAACAGTAATAATATCGATGTTAATATTTATTCGTGCACTTAATATATTGATAAATCCACTTTAAATATTTAACTACTTAAATATTTAAACCTCTCAGGCACCTCGCAAAGGGATGTTGGGTCGGGATTATAATTGGAGGGGCTTAATTATTATCTCTCCGTGGGTTTCCCCCCGTGGGAAGCTCCGTGTCCCGAGCACTGGGAAAAGCAGCAAGTGCAGGGAGAGAAATGTGGGTGGGGAAGGGGCTCGGGGGGTCTCTGGGTCCGCGTGAGTCGATCCCGTACCGGGTCAAAAAAGGCATTCGGGCAAAAATAAAGAAGATAAAGATCTGTGAAGATCTGACTATTGTAATAGTTCTGCCTGGTTTGCAGCACAACTCGCCCGAGGTGTTTTTCTGCGTCACAGCGGCGAAGGAAAGATACAAGGAATTTTAGGGAATCTGGGGAGGAAACGACTGAAAAAGGCTCGTGGCGTTGATGTTCATATTGACAGGACATTTCAGCCCTGCAACGTCCTTCCTGCCCAGCCAAGGTCCTTATTGAACATGAGGACATTAAGAGAAGAGAATATTAAATCCTTTATCCCTCTCGGAGGCGATGGAAATGGGAATTCCTCTGCCCCGACGACTCTGATTCCGTGGTTGGATTTATTTACCAGGGTAGGCAGTGCCAACTACATTATTCTTTACCTGCATAAACTATTTAGACGCGACTTCTTCAGCCTTACAGCAATTATTTGTGCACCGACAAGAATTCCTCATGTCATCCCGACCCGAGCTCCTGGTCCAGCTTCGCTTGGTGTAAAATCTGCGGGATTTCGAACCTCAAAACCGGCGGGACTGAGAGAGCACATCCCCCCTCACGGGATGGGAACGAGGGGAGGAAAAGCCAAAAGTCGGGGTCGGGTAATGTGGTCTCCACGTGCTTGGCCCTTTGGAAAAAGCTGGAATTACGCTTCTGCACAGCAGAATACAAAGCACCCTGTCCTTCTCGTAAACCAACAATCCCGCCATTGTATCCACGCGTGGGATTTGGTGTCGTCTGGCACTTCTTGTAAACTCACAGTTCACTCACTCATCCACTAATACTTGGCACTATTTTTCCACCATTCTGGCAAGTAACCTTCGGGCGTTTAAATGATTCACAGCAACGCGTTTATTCCCCAGACCAAATTAATTCGCCATCAGCTGAATGGTCCAAAGAGCCGGGAAAACGTCGCGGGGAAGCTGCCAAGTCAGCCTGGAAAGTGCCAGGAAATACCTGGATTTGGATTTCGGTTTCCATTTAAGGCTAAAAAGCTGTTTAGGTCGCGGAGCCCCTGGATCCTCCGGAGCCCTTGGAGGTCCCCAGCACCGGCTGCAGCCCGGGGAGGGAATCGGGAGGTGGCTGCGTGTCCCCCCCGCGCTGCCTCCTTCCCTCCCCTCCCGCGCCTTCCTCCTCACCCTCCTCTGCCCGCCGCTCCGGGCGGCCCCGGCCGCCGCCCCTGCAATAAGGAAGGGGACAAAGGGGTGGGAAAGGACGAACTTTGAAACCCCCTCCTTCCCGCTCCCCTCCCTGGGCACCCACCCACGCCCGGAGGGGACACAAGTGCCCCGCGGGCAGAGCCGGGCGGGTCCGGAGCTCAGGGTCATCCCGGGAGGGGGCACAGCCGGGGGCACCCACCGGGCTCTCGGCACTCGCAGGCCCACCCGTGGGCTCTGTGGAGGGCAGTGAGTGAGGCACAGGGTGCCCACGGCAGAGAGCAGTGGGATGCAGAGCCTGGGATACTCTGGGGGGGCTTCGTTGCCCTCCCCGTCCAATTCACCGCGGGGCTTTACAGCTCCCTGGTGGGGTGAGCTGGGGAGGAGAGGGAAATTAGGGCAGCATCGGGGAAAAGCAGCTCTGCAGACCCAGTTTGGGTTCGGAGTGTTTCCAGTTTCCAGTGATCCACATTCCACGTTGTGTTCTCAGTCCTTCCTTATAGGTTTTCCCACCTCACTCCAGGATATCAAATTGGGTTCAGGGGCTGAGGAGGGACAGGGAGGAGACCCTGCTCTCAATCCATGAATTAGGGAGTAATTAGAACTGTGTAAAAGTGCATTAAACCCCCCAGGATGGGGATATTTCTCCTTGTTTCTCACGATGCCACAGCCCAGGACACACCAGAGTTTAGGGATGGTCCAGACACGATGCTCGGTGCCTTTCCATGCTGCATCCATGTGTCCTCATTGGGAATCACCTCAAGCCACAGTGCCGGGGGCAGGGAAGGAGGGAGAGATCCCCCCAAACCCGGCCTGGGCAGTGACAGTGATGAAGGCAACGCACAGATCATCTCCCAGCATTTGTAGTAATATCCTGGCAATCTGTGAATTACGAAGTCTCCCAGATCACTTGCCGTGCCTGGGCAGTGCCCAGCCCAGCCCTGTGCCTGCAGAGAATTCCTTTAGTCATCATGGATCCACCAGCAGGCTCAGGAAGGCGGGAGGAGCCTGAATGAAGCACTTGGCTCCTTTTTTTTGGATACACACAGACCTCTCCCTGCAGTGAGAGGTGAGAAACACACAGGATTCAGCTGGAAAAGCAGCAGTGCTGCACCTCAGACACCCCCATGGGACATTTCCACAGCGTGGCTGCCCTGAGGATGTTCAGATCCCAATATTTTACTGGTTCTGAAGAACTTAGTCCCAAAGGTCTGGGGATGTTCTGCCGTGAATAGCAGGAGACATAATTCCCATTGGAGGCCTGGACACCTCAGTCACCACTCTGCTGGTCTGAGCACTTCTGTGCCAAGCCTGGAACTAGGAGCAGCTTTTGCTCATCTTGCCATGATTTATGATCCATCCTAGTGAGCTCAGTCAGAGTCCTCTGAGAGTAGAATCACACCAGGCACTGAGTTAGGCCCAGACCTCAGTGGGATTTCAGTATCCATGGCTCAGTCCAGAAGACAAAAGCCTCATATTGAAATTTCTGCCCTCAGAAGAAATCTCTGATCTAGTAGAGACACCAAAAAAGAGAGAATAACCCATTTAGAGCAGCACAGCCCTGCTGGAGCACAGGCACAGCCCAGCTTGTAGTCTTCCCTATCATCGTATACCACCAGGGAAGAGAATTCCATGCCCAGGGCAGCAGTGCCGTGCCTGGTGTGGGACAACTGCTCCTGTCCTGGCTGAATTCACCCCCTGCACAGAATATTTTTGATAATAGGCCTCCAAATCCTCCTGATTCCACCAAAACCATGGCTCACCTCCAGCCCTTCCATGCTGTGCCCTCTTGTGCACGACCCACCCACAACCACAGGCAGCGGAGGGAGCAGCAGGGAAGAGCAAAGGATCCCGACGGCTCCTAAGGAATTAAACATCACAAGAAAGGCTTAAAAGCCAAGCCCAAAGCAACTCCCCTTTTCTCCCACAACAGCTGAAATAAATTGCTTTAACTGAGCAGGGACTGGGGGAACACAGAGTGAGTCCCTGGTGTGTGCAGGGATGGGCCAACACTGCCGGGCTTGGAGCCCACGGGGAAACGTGCTCAGGAGAAAGGGCTGCTCCCAAAGGGGTGGATGGGCACAGCCCCAGTGTGTGATGCATGTATGGGGCTGAGCAGAGATTCAGATTTGCCACATTTAAATAAAAAGTGTTTGAAGAGCTGGGTTGTGCCCAGACCAGGGTGACACCCGGCTGCGTTCATGTGGTTTTTTTCCGGGTCAGGGATGTACAAATGTCCCTGTGTGGAACAGAGAGGTGAAACAAAAATATATTGTATAATACAATTGTATTTTGTCTCTCTGATCCCAGGCAGGAGCATTTGTTTCCTAAGCCACATCCCCTCCAGGCTTCTGCTCCATGGATAAAGCCATGACTCCCACAGTTTTCTCTCTCCTGGAGGCAGGAGAGGGATCAGGGCTGATTCCCTTTGGGGTTTCAACCTCCCTGGCTGAGGAGTTTGGGCTGGGGGAGGCTGGGGCTGGAGGGGAGGATACAGGAGGTGGGAAGAGGGCTCATGGAGGGGTTATTTTCCAAGAAATTTAGAGCTGGGAGCAGAGGGCACCGGCAGCTGCAGCCTTTGGGAATCCACTGTGGTGTCTCATTTTCCTTTTTGGTGAAAAGGGAGAGACCCAAAGTGAAGGTTTGAGGTTGGACAGTCCAGGACCAACACACCAGTGGAGCTCAGCCCACCTGGTTCCTCAAAAAGAAACTAAAAGGCAAGAAAGGAGCCTCCAGTCAAACCTGGGGAGTGAAGAGAAAACCAGGAAGGCACAGGAATGGCGAGAACCCGTTAAACGAAACACTCCGAATTTGAAATCACCCCACATTTCACCCCAAAAAGGGGAGGAGGGGGAGCAAAAGTGCGCTGAAGTGATTGCGGCGCCGGGGCTTCAACAGAGAGGGGATAAAAAGAGCGAAGAGAAGTCAGACCAGGCTCTCTGTTCCCATGCCAGCTGATTTGTTCAAAGGATCCACGAGAAACGCTCTATAAAGGACAGATTCTGCTCCTCCAGGCATCAGGGAGAGAAATATTCGCACCTACATCCCCCGGGCTTCCGGGGATGTCTGTGGGGTGGGAAAGGAGGGGCCGGCGGTGAAGGGAGAAAAAAAAAGAAAACAGAAAAAAAAGATCAAAATGTTTGCCTTTATTTGATTTTTTTCTTCCCCGAAATATTGCCAAAATCAGAAACCAAAAAGCTGGGCTCCCTTCCAGACCCAGAATTCAATTTTCCAGCAATTGATTATTTCCAAACGTGAAGTCTTTAAGTAGTTCCAATTTTTTTCCCCTCTTCAAACTGCTTTGGGGTTTGGGTTGGTTTTGAGGTTTTATGTCTTCTGTTCTGTAATGACTGTTCGAATCAATTGCTTAAAAAAAATCACAGACTGTTTAAAAGTTATTCCACAGCTTTTCCAGATTCCAGATGGTGTAAATATTAAATGCATCCTATGGAGAATATAATAAAAGAATAGTTGCAAACTGATAAGAGCATTTGATAATTTTTATCTCGATCATTGAGAGAAACTGGTAAAAGAATTCAAGGGTGTTTTTTCCTTTAAAATAACCCCGTTCCTCTTGTTTTATTGTGAACTTAAATATTGCACTGAAATTTTCTCTGCAAAATCGTGAAAGAAGGACAATCCTAATATTATTTTGGAAGTCACATTTTAAACTATTCCCAAGGCAAAGCCTGCTCGAATTTTTCCTCACATGTTATAAAGAAGATGAGCTGACGGGAAGCACGGTTTTAAAAGCACGAGGCTTCAACTTCGGAAGAAAATGGTATTATCTCTAAATCAATTAGCCAAAGTGCATTTTTTAGGGTGAAAAAGGTGAATTTTCCCCCGGGGCGGCATCCGCGGGGCCGGGACAAAGCCTCACTCCATCTCACTCACTCACTCCCGGCCCCGGGAATCCCCGGGAAAGGGAATAAACCCCTAATTCCACAAATCGCCCCTTCCATACCCTCATTTTTCGGGGTGTCCTTGCGCGCTGGGCTGGTGGTGGATCCCGCTCCTCCTTTCCTTCCCTCTCGCACTAAAAATAAAAGGAAATAAAGCGGCACAAACTACCAGGAAAGTGTCCGGCGAGTGTCTCTGTCCGCGGATCCCTCTCCAGCCTCCACCGGGGACATTTCGGGAGCTTGTCCCCGCAAAACCCCCGCGGGCTCCGAGTTCTCCCCGCGGCCGCGGAGGCTCCGCGGGGCCGGGGAAGCCCCGACGGCCGCGGCCACAGCGAAGCCCCGAAGTCAACAGGCTTTTAACTTTCAACTTGGCCTTGACCTCCGGATTAAGCCCGACCTTTCTGTGAAGGGAACAGGGTGAGACACGTCGGCAAACACTGGCCGAGGCCGGGCCCCAGCGCCCGAATTATGGGGCTGTTTGGAAGCAAATGGGGAGAGGGCAGGAGCGGGGGAAGGGGAATAAAAAGGGCATCAAAGAAGGAGTGCAGTCGTTAAACTACGGAAAGGGAAGAAAAAAGCTTTGAAAACGGGGAGGTGAAGGCTAGAAACACCGGGATTTTTAAATTTGATTTTTTTTTTTTTCGCCGGGAAAAGAAAATCGTCGGTTGCGGTGAGAATGGGGGGTTTTTTAGAGGCCGAGGAGCCAAAATCCAGCTTCGCGATGTGGTTTATTTCTTTCCATGGGAGAAAGGGTTGGATGCAGGAGTGGATCTTACCCAGCCAGCCCGGGGCAAAGCCCCCGTGAATGCAGGGAGCTGGAAGGAGCCGGGTTTGGGGTGCGGGAGGAGTGAGGAGCTGCATCTATCAGCGAAACTCGGCTTTTTCCCGCTTGGGAGAGTTTTGCCATCATCACCTCTAACCCCTATTTCTATCGGGATTTCTGTCCCTGGGTGTCAAACCCTATCGTGGCTCCTCTGGGTCGTGGCTTTGGTGGCCCAGAATGGCAGAAGGAGGAGAATTTTTATTCCATTTCAACAGTCAAAACGCAGAAATCTCCTGATTTCTTTGCACGAAGAAAACAACGCAGGAGTTCAAGCTGCCACTCGGGGAATTTCGGCAAAGCTTTCTTCAGACAAGGCCTCTGGGAGGAAAACAGACACAAAAAGGAGGAGAAACGTGTCTCTGTGTGTTCATACCTATGTACAGACCATTAAAAATCCACATACCTGAATCATTTAATAGCACTTACTATGAAATTATTATTGTATTTACCCCAAACTTTTCCAGACCGACATAAACCCTCATCAGCACGTCCGTCTGTCTTGCCCCCTCTCTGCCTGTATCTCCACCTGTCCAGTGCTCCTGGACCCCAAATGGACTTTCTGAATTATTTTCCCACCTCCCATCTCCAAACCATTTCCCTTTGAGATGCTTCCTAACCAGGTCCACACTGAAATGCAGACAGGGCCCAGGGCCACACCATGTGTGGCAATAGCTGTATGTGAGATTGTTGCCTACCAGCACCTTTGCTGTTATTTGTTGGAGGGAACAGAGACCCTCTTTCCCCCCCCTCCTTGCTTTTAGGGTCCTGTGAGCATGGCCCTCCCCCCAGGGATATAGGTTCGGGCTTTTTGCAACTGAAAGAGAATGTTCTTGGGTTAAAAGCTCTAGAGAGATAGAAGGATGAGGCCGGAGCCTAAAGCAGGCCTCGTTCCCGGGGTCCATCGCTGCTCCACTTAGGCCGAGGTGGGTCTCTGGGTCTGCTCAGGCTGTGCCAGGATTTTTGCGAGGGCAGAAGACCCTGGACCTGTGTGGAAATAAGCCACAAAAAAAAAAAAAAAGAGCGGTTCAATCTGATCTCGGATTTTTCACCGCTCGTGATCCTCTCCCTCCTTGCCCTCCCTCCCCTCATTCCCTCCATTTTTCCACCTCTGCGCCCCCCTGCACCCCCCTCCTTTTATTTTTTTTTTCCAAGATGCAGCGCGGGAGGCGCCTCTCGTGTCCCCGCCTGTC
>WEIV01012790.1:0-33389 GCA_013390005.1 Calyptomena viridis | reverse complement strand
CCTCCGCCCCGCTGCCCTACGGATACTTCGGCAGCGGCTACTACTCGTGCCGCGTCGCCCGCAGCGCCCTGAAAGCCGGCCCGGCCCAGGGCCCCTTCCCCGCTGAGAAATACCTGGACCCCCCCGCGGGCAGCGAGGACTTCCAGAGCCGCCCCGCCGAGTTCGCCTTCTACCCCGGCTACGGGGCCCCTTATCAGCCCGTGGCCGGGTACCTGGACGTGTCGGTGGTACCGGGGCTGGGCGGCCCCGGGGAGGCCCGGCATGAGACTCTGCTGCCCGTGGATAGTTACCATCAGCCGTGGGCTCTGGGCGGAGGCTGGAGCAGCCAGATGTGCTGCCCCAAGGAGCAGGGGCAGGCCGGGTACCTCCTGAAATCCGCCTTTGCAGGTAAAGTCCCGGTTCTGGGGCTGCGAGAGGAAAGGGAGGGTTTGGGGGGGTCCATCGTGAAACGGGGAAAATGGGCACCAAGGGTTAAAATAATCTGTTGGGGATTTGTTCTTGCCGCCCAGAAGCGCTTGCTTGCGAGTTGGAGCGAATTAGGTTTCACAAAATAATTAATTAGCTTATCACTGCCCTTTGCCCTCTCCCTCCGAGAAGACGGGCAGATGATATTATGGGGGTTCAGGTGATGGTATTACCGGGACTCAGATGGTGATATCACCCGCGTTCCGATGGTGACACTATCGGTGCTCTGATGGTGACATTACCCTGGTTCAGACACGACCCCGTTCAGCCGTAGCCTCAGGCAGAGCTCGGATTCGAGACGCTTTAAAGGGAACAGGGGGTGCACATGGCCCCCATAGTGGAGGACCGTGAACGAGGGGGGCTTTTCCCACCACCCACGCCAGGCCAGCGGGATTGAACTTGCCCGGCCCTGCTCGGTCGCGCTGAAACTGCAGAGGGAGCGTGCGGGTTCTTGGGCGGGTCTCACCCACGTCGGTATTTTGCCAATACCTGCATCTCAGCACCAAAAAAATAGTTACAAATTCAGAGAAGAAAAAAATCCCCGGATATCAATAGAATCCAGAACTTAACTGTAGAACTTAAATATCTTTAAGTTTCATCGCTGTCAGGAGGCTGGAGGGAAGAAATAGGGTGGCAATGAGAGAAGAGAGGGTGCTGTTTGCAGGGTAGGTGGGGTAAGGTGGGTGCAGGGTGCGTGGGGACCCCCACGGCCCCACTCAGCCCCGTGTTTCCCCTTGCCCAGACTCCGCCGGGCAGTTGCCCCCCGACGGCTGCTCCTTCCGCCGGGGCCGCAAGAAGAGGGTCCCGTACAGCAAGGGGCAGCTGAAGGAGCTGGAGAAGGAATACGCCAGCAGCAAGTTCATCACCCGCGACAAGAGGAGGAAGATCTCCGCTGCCACCAACCTCACGGAGCGACAAATCACCATCTGGTTCCAGAACAGGCGGGTGAAAGAGAAAAAAGTCGTCGCCAAAATCAAAAGCAACACCAGCAGCACCCCATGAGGACGCGGCCACCGCGAGCCCCGAAGGGGTCCCCGAATGTCCCTCCCGGGGTCTCCGGCACCGTCAGCGTTGGGAGCGAGTGGACCCCGGGGCGGGCTGAGCCCACCCCGCGCCCGGGGCAGCGCAGGGTGCGGGACATCGCTCCGCGCTGCTCCGCGGAGTAAAACCCCCCGAAGGAGGGGACATGCCCCATCCCCGCCCGCTTTGCACGCAGAGGACCCTGTACAGTTTGCTCTTGCCTTACCACGCCGTGCTCCCACCGCTTCGGTTCGAACAGCACCCTGAGAGCGCTTCAAAGACATGAAAACATAAAAATACCCTGGCCTAATTGCGTTAATTAACCCAAACACGCAATTCCCGGCTCGCCTGCGTGCGGCGGGAGCGGGGTTGTCCAGGGGTGGAGGGAGGATCAGGGAGAATTTGGTCTTTAGAAAAGAAAAGCTTTATTTTGAGCAGTAAGAAAAATCTCCTTAATTCAGGCAGAAGTATCAAAATGCGCGTCTAAGGGAGAATAAATAAATGCGGGTGTGTTAGAGCGAAACACACCTGAATTATTTGCATAAACGTGAATGTACAGGACGTGTGTATGACATATATGTAGGCACACATTTATAAAGGCACGTACCACATTTTTTTTGCGCGGTTATATATAAAATATACATATGCACACACAGATATTTAGCATTATTTTACCTTTTCTCATATCCGATATTTGTGTTCGTGAGTTTCTATATACCCAGCTACGTGTCTGCACGATATAGTCCTGGCTTTGTGGATATAAATATATACTCAGATAAAGGTGTATATACACGTGTTGCATACTTACATATACATGCAAATATCTATGTTCATGGCTATATTTTGATACAGGTAAATGCAATTCCTATAATTCCAACCACGCTTTCGTTTGTGCTAATATCCATGTATTTGTACACACATTTTCCTTCTACTAATCCAGAATTATAGCGATATGTTTCATAGCATGTGCTGACATAATCCCCGTGTAATACTAAACGATCTTGGTTAATATGAAGAAGCCTCGTCATCCTTTTCAGCAGAATAAATAGGGCGAAATTAAATATACTCGAATATGCGTTTCTCTCTGCTCTTTTCAGGTCATTTACAGCACGGGGAAGCGCCAGCTCCAACTATACAATTTCTTTGTTTAATATCTCGGCGTTTAAAGGCAGTGGAGTGTCGGCTCGCTGAGTCTCCCTCGTGTTTAAAACTGCCTGAAACTCCCCAAAAAGCCTCTCAAAGGGCGAATAAACTCCACCGTTACCACGACCAAAAATTTGACTTTTTCCCCTGCCTTTTCACTCTTTAAGAAAATCGAAGATTTAACCCGCATTTTGTCCTAAGTAATGATAATTTTATAGAGTGTTTTTGGTCTTGTTTAATAGATTATTTATAAAATATTTTAATCTTGGGCCTGTTTTGGCTTCCAGCAGATTCCCGACGGGAGCAAAGCAGAGCCAGGCGCTCTGTCCCTTGTTTTTTCCCCCGTTTTTCCCCGATATTTTCTCCCTGCCCTTTGCAGAGGTGTGCGGGGAGAAGCCTTTTCCTCCTGACATCACGCGTGACGTCAGAAGTCTAGGGAGTGCAACAGCCAATAGCTGAGCGTTCCGAGCAATGACGTAACCGGGGAAGGCGGAGCATACACTATAAGCCCCGCCTCTTTCGGGAGGAGCCGTCGGGGCTGCGCGGAGGCTCCGCTCCACAAAAAATTCCCTAAAAAAGGAGGAAAAGGGGCGATTTGGACACTTTGAGCGCAGGGAACGTTCCTGCGGCCCCGGGCAGCGGCGAAGGGGCCCCGGCAGCCGGAGCTCGGGGGCAGCGCTGTCGTGCAGGGACCGGTGACACTCTGCTCTTCCCCATCCGCATCCTGCTCTGAATTCCTCAGCTGTGAGCTAATCCGGCCTCATTTCCTTGATTTCTGGCCCGGAGGGAGGATCCCGGCCCTGAATCCCGACGGATTACTCGCCGTTCCCTCCGCGGTTGGGAATGTCAGGCTTTCCTGTACGGGCGGATGGATGTAAAGATCAAAATCCGCTCGTTTCCCTGCTCTATTGCAAATAATGAACATTCTCGCCCTGATTTCTGAGTGTGTGCAGAGGCCGTGAAGTACAAGCGGTGTCACCCGATAGGAGGAAGCTCCTCGGATGTCCCCCATAGAACAGCGAACAATCCAATAAAATAAAATAAATCCGGTTGGATTTATGGGTTTGGAAAGGGCCGCTCCTCTCAAAGCTCCCCTCTATGGCACGTTAAGGGTTAATCCTTTTAGTGAGACCTTTCTTTTCCCCGTAATTTTTCCCCCTTCCATCTAGAGATGTTTTCCCGATGTCCCCAAGCCCGCGCAGGAACGTCTGGATATCCTTAGGCACCTCCAGCCCAGTTAGGATCCTCACTCAGTGGGAAACTGGGCTGAAACTGGGAGACGTGACACCCCCGCCCCCAATCCCTGTCCTCAGCTCCAGCCCCGAATTCGAAGCGGAAAATGCAGATGGGAAGGGGAGGAGGAGAGTCTCGGGGAGAGCAGTAAAACCTTTACACGGCGGCCTCAGCAAAGGGCGAGAAAGGCCCGACATCCTCGTAAAACGCCGGGAAGGAGCCGCTGCCGGGGGGCGCCGGGCCAGGTGAAGGTTCCCACCCCCTCCCTTTGCCGTTGAACTTGAAACTTAGAAAACCTGGGGCAGAGCAGCCCCAAAACCTGGGGCAGAGGAACACGAAAAACGGGGCGGATCAGTCCCAAAACCTGGGGCAGAGCAGCCCTGGGAGGTCCCGGCTGGGGAGAGGGGTGAGAGATTCTGGGACGGTTTTAGTTAGAAAATTGTGTTTAAAACACAGTCACTGGACTGACACCTTCATCTGCTGGCCTTCTCTTCTCTTCTCTTCTCTCCTCTTCTCTTCTCTTCTCTCCTCTTCTCTTCTCTTCTCTCCTCTTCTCTTCTCTTCTCTCCTCTTCTCTTCTCTTCTCTCCTCTTCTCTTCTCTTCTCTCCTCTTCTCTTCTCTTCTCTCCTCTTCTCTTCTCTTCTCTCTTCCCCTTTCCCTCGCCCTGTCCCTCTCCTTTGTTGTTTTTTTTTTTCCCTAAAACAAATTAAAATGCACCCAAACCCCACCTACAGACCTAAGAGAGGAAGAAAGAGGCGCGGGGGGAAACACTGTCACAGCCGTNCTTCTCTTCTCTTCTCTTCTCTTCTCTTCTCTTCTCTTCTCTCTTCCCCTTTCCCTCGCCCTGTCCCTCTCCTTTGTTGTTTTTTTTCCCTAAAACAAATTAAAATGCACCCAAACCCCACCTACAGACCTAAGAGAGGCAGAAAGAGGCGCGGTGGGAACACCTCTCCGAGCCCTTCCTTCACGCCTCCCCCCTTTCCCAGCCTTTGACTCCTTTCTTTTGTTCAAGTTCATGCCCACTGCACAAAGTGTCTGGGCTGCTTTTTTTTTCTTTTCCTCCCCTTTCCCCTTCAAAGGATTTTGTCATTGAACTTGAGCCCACGTTGTAAACATTCTTGGGTCTTACAAGCATCTTGACTGGATGTCATTAACAGGGACCTCAGACTGCTCTGTCTCTCCCTGTTACTCCTTCAGCAGAATCAAAAGTACATTTTTTACGTCCTCACTCCATTTGTTTCCTAATCCAAGCCCCAACATAACATATAATTTTTTTTTCTATATATACAAAAGGAAGTTCTTGCCCCCTTCTTATTTTCAGGGTTTTTTTTCAAAGTCTAAAACGATGTGAACTCTTAGTGTGCGAGCTACTCTACATCACCTCGTAATTTTAGACCTGTAAACGAAGTACGAAAACTCCTGGTCGTAGTTACATCCAATAAATTTAAAATCAAATTCATTCCTCTCGAGCCCTGCCAGGGTAATGCCTCTTCGATATATCAGTGCTACTCTCTGCACAAAGGCAAAATATAATTAATTTTCCACCGGAATCAGTGTTTTCTTTCTCTGCTAGATGACTTAATTGCTTTTCATAAAATTAAAGGATTTAAAAAAAAAATGAAACAGGGTTATTGTTTGCAGCAGCCTCGCCATTGATGAGTCTCACGTCACTTTGGAAGTGCCACCGGGATAAAATATTCCCTAAACAACAGCTAAAGCGCCTTCTCGTTGGGATTTCTGCTCTCATCTACAGCACTAAGTGTCCAAGTGAGAAATATTCCAATTTGCCGAGCTGAAATTTAATACAGTCGTGGTTTTCTAATGGGGTTTCGCTCATTCCCACCCAAACTCATTTCATTCCTGCTGCAGGGAACCGTGTGCTGAATGTTAATGTCCACTGGAAGACTGTGAAATATCCGCATTATAGATCCGGCCGCGATTTTCTGTTACAACCAAAAGACGGAGAAAAAGGGGCTCTTTTCAGTTCCTTTCAAGCATCCTTTTGGCTTTATTGGGACGAATAAACACCTTCTTTCCCCCTTTTTCTTCTTTAAAGGACGATAAATGAACACCCGGAAAACCGAGGTTCCCCATTTGCATTTCGCTGCATCCCTCAGTCTCCATCATTCTCTTCGGCATCAATTTGCGTTCAAAAAAATGCGAGAAAGAGGCGATTTCTGCTGCTCTCGATCGAGCAAGAGGAGAAGCCAAATCCCGGTGTGAAATGAGGGGGAAAAGCCTGATTTTTCCGATCCCGCAACCATCAACCCACGGGAGATGCCGCATCCGACCCGCCGGGAGCAGCCGCGGCCCCCAGGGCGGGAGGAGGGAAAAAGCCACTTTTAAACCCCAATTCTACCTGAAAAATCACTTTTAAAACACAAATTTACCTAGAAAGAGAAGTGTCACCTTGCAAGTGCCTCCTGTTCCCTTCAGCAATTTGAAACCCGACAATTTTTGCAGGATCTGCCGGTTTTGTTTTTTCTCTAAACACCTAAAACCTATTTTTATTATTATTAATAACGATTTTATTTGAGGATATACCCACTTGCTCTCAATTTTTATAAGGAAGTCTCTCTGTATGACCACAGGAAGGGTGGTACTTAATGAAGAAAAATATATGGAAATTGGTTATTATGAGATTATGGGGTTTTTTAGCACAGAGGAGGGAAAGAAAATCCCTGTGCTGCTTTATCTTGTCTTGCCTAAAACGACCGAATTAAAGGATCTGTTGCTTTTTAATGCCATTAATTCCTGAGCAATGCATAAATATGAGGAAAGTGAGAGGGTTTGGGGCACTGAGGAAAAGGACACAAGAAACACAGATCTCCCCTCAGTCACCTTCCAGCGACCAGTGTTTCCATATACGTGTTACAGCAGCACTCAGTAATTTATTTAAATAAAAAACAACCTGTAATTGCTTTTCTCCAGGGTACAAGACCTAAAATCTTCCCTGTGAGGCTGGTGAGGCCCTGGCACAGATTCCCAGAGAAGCTGTGGCTGCTCCATCCCTGGAAGTGTCCAAGGCCAGGTTGGAGCAACCTGGGATAGTGGAAGGTGTCCCTGCCCATGGCAGTGCTGGCACTGGGTGAATTTTAAGGTCCCCTCCAACCCCCAAAAATTCCTTAATTCCATGTGGTTCTAAATTAACCCCCAAAATCCAGGAGCTGTCGAGACCTTGCTGAGCAACAACCCATCTCTGTCCTCCCCATCCCTCCTGGGCTTACACTGGTATAAATCAATAGCAATCCCCCTAAAGTGCATCAGCAAAATCGTGCAGTCCTTGTGTTGGTTAAAGCTCCAAGCAATCCCCTCAGGTTCAGTGCAGAGGAGACCGGGACCATCATTTCATGGACATTTGGGAGGAATGAAGCAGATTTTATGTCACCTCATTATGGCTTCTCTTTGTCCCCCAATACCCCTCAGCCACCGCTGCTGAAACACCATCCTGGTGCTGGAGATCTGCTGGGGATGGAGCTGCTTCTTCCTCCCACAGACACTGGGATTCCCTCTACCACGAATTTCCCTGTCTCTCCTCTCCATCTGTCCTGTGCAAGCACATTAAGACGATGTTTTTCAGATGGACAAGAGATTCGTGGTCTGCAATAGCTGAAGTATCCTGTGCTCTTGTGTTCTTTCAGATGTGCCCCCAGAAATGGTCCCCGGGGGCCTGTGAAGATGAGGCTGAGCCAGACAGTTGAGAAAGAAGTAGGAATTTGTGGCTTCACGACTTGTTCTCTTTATCCTCCAAGAAATTTTGCCTTGATGGAAGAAGAGGAATTTGGTCATGGTTTTTTGATGTCTGGAAATGAGGAACAACGGAAAATAAGAATGGATTAAACCCGTGGAGGTCAGGGAGTCTGTATCTGGGATGTGCTGGGACCTGCCACACATGAACCAGCTCTATCCATAATCCAAACCCTTGGAAGTGCTGCAGAGTCCGTGACCTCCTTTCTGTGTTGGAGATTTCCAAGCTGTGTCCGTTCTTCCTTCCCCTCCTTCCTCCAGCACTAATTTCCTCTTTTTTTTGTGCTTGTTTTTTAACCCTGGAGAATATTAGTTGGTTCCAAATGTTTCCTGACCTCTAAATTTGAAATACATCGTAGCAAACACATTTTTGCAGGTCCTTCAGCAGCTCCAGCATTGGAGCCCACAGGGGCCATCTGGGCTAATGCTTCTACCTGTGTCACACAGACACAGATCTGCTGTTAAATCAAATATCTTTCCCATCTCATCATTTCTCCCCTCTGATATTCCTCAAGAGCCTGTATGAACTCTTGGATGCTGAGAATATCCAAGTTTCTGATTCAGGGCCCAGCCTGCAAACAACCCACAGGTTTTTGGTAGATTGATAAATTTTAAAGATTTTTAATACACCTCCCTACCTTCAGCTATATGTAAAAAACAGCCGTAGAGAGTTTAATCATTAGAAACAATATGTAAACTGATGTGCTTGATTAAATTTAACAATGTGTGTAAAGCCATAAAGGCCAGAGCTGAGCTAGAAGAGACAGGCAGGTGCTTCTTGTTAAAATTCCTCTGCTGAATTACATGGCAGGTTGGGGTGAGTTTCCTGTCATTTGTAGGCTCACCTTTTTTGCAACAACCATCTATCTCCCCCAAGATTATAAAATAGTGTTTAACGTCTCTGTATTTCTTGAAAATACTTTTAAATAACGTCATTTCTCTTCTTTTTAAATAAATCAGCCTTTCCCAGATATCACATTATTTTCCTGAAAAGATCTGATCCTTACAGAGATAGTCCTACCAAGGACTTTGCTCCTATTTCTCCCTCCAAGAATTCAGGCACCAGAAGAGATAATTTTCCGATTCTTTATATTTGTGTATATGTAGTTATTTATTCTTCAGTGTATTTTTCCAGAACCAAAGGGAACAATATTCCCATCTCAAGCCCTTCATAGCAGCGTGTTTGCCCAGTTCTGGGTCTTTCTTTTCCCAGTCCTGGGTCTTTCTTTTCCCAGGCCTGGGACCTTCCTTCCCACCAACATTAAAAGAAAAAGTGCTTTTGTGTAAACGGGGAAACGAGCACTGAGGTGTTGCAGCTCCTCAGACACGATTTTCACAAGCAGAGGAAGGTCAGTGGTACTTTTATGGGAATCCCTGGTTAATGTATGTTGCCGTGTCTGATAAAGACCCTCGTTTCCCTATTCCTATTTTCACTCAGCCCTCACTCAGCCCTGAGTGCCCCATCATTTAGGAGGGTTTTCAAGGAAACGCGAAGGTTTGTTCACGGCGGCAAACGTGCCCCAGGTCAGAGTCTCCCGAGCACACCAAAGAACCGGCATCTAAATAAATGTTTGCATAAAAATCACACACCTTAAGCTTTATTATCCCTTATGGCTCTGTCTGCAGTCTGGGCAGGCTCTGCGGGGCCGGGGGTGTTTATGGGCGCCCAGCACAGCCCGTTGTGGGCAGGGGAAGCTCGGGCGCTTCTCTCGCCCTCCAGATGGGCTGGGCATGGTCGGTGCCAGGCTGGTGCCCCCCGCTCCGCTGGCAGAGGAGGAGGGGGCTGAGGGAGCCCCCAGCCCGGGAATCTCAGCCGGGGCTTTTAGGGGAACCTCAGGGAAATCGGAGAGTGTTTTTAACCGGCGATCAGAGCGATTCTGCTCTCAACCTTATCACTTTGTTCTCATCAACAAATGGGCTTTTCCTCCGCAGTGACTCAGCTCAGTGCAAATGAAAAAAGGGACAAAGCTCAGTTCCTAGAGCCTTGAACAGCCCCAGCCCTGAGAGGAAAGGGAAAGTCTGGCATAACAAGCCCTTCTCCGTGTCCTGCTGGTCCCTGAGCGTGGACATCTTACGGTGAAAAGTGAGAGCACTTTACCTTATGGTTGTGCTTGCTCTGTTTTACCTCTCCAGGCTGAATTTGGCTGCATCGTGGATACCTGGGGATTGCAGTTCTCCCAGTCCATCTGCAGGGAACTTTCTGTGCCCCCCAGTCAAGTCCCCATCACAGGAAATCAGTGAAAACGGTGTTTTTCAACACAAACCATTGAAACACCTTCAGGTTTTTTACTTCTCATTTTCTCACTCGCTCTTTTTACGTCGCTGAATCTCCCGCTGAGCCTCTGCCCGAGCTGCTGGTGTTGGGACAGCAGCCACCCAGTTTCCTGTCCCTCTCCCAAGTTCCCCATCATCATCAGTCCGTAGAGGATGTGAAATCTGGAACGAGATTCCAGGGCTCACAGCCTCCATTCCTGCTGATGCAGCTCTGTTTATTGCCAGTCCCATGTCCTTTCTTGGAGTGCTTTTGGCAGTCTCTTCCTACATCTGTGCTCAACCATCATTCAGGCACATTCCACTAAACCTAGGGCTTCACAGACACGTGAAACAATGGAATATGTATGGAGCAGAACTGGAAACACAATGAAGGCTTTGGAATCTGTCATCTGCCACCATTGCCGTTACCTTCCTCTGTGCTCCACATCTTAATATTCCGTAAGGAGGTAAAATACTGAATTTGGAAATCTCACTAATAAAATAAGTTGAGGTTTTGAATGTGACTGTAGCTATTCTTCATGAAAATACTTCCCAGAATCAAGTTCTTCCCCTTCCCCACCCAAGTTTCAGACGAAAAGGGGAACATTCGGAACTTGGATTTCTCAAAGACAAAAATGAATGTTGGCTTGTCTGTGCTCTCAGCATGAATTCAAAGCTCGAGATTGAGCACTTTGAATAAAAATCGCAAGATTTGGTTTGTATTTGGTTTACAGCTTCTGCTATAAAGGAATTAATGTATTTCAGAAGTCTCAAGAGCCTGATGGTTGGGTACTACCCTGGGACTTGAGAGGTTTGAGCTGATCTTCTGGCTTTACCATCATCTCTGATTTTATTTCCACCTCTTACAGCCGTTGTAAACTGTGCAGAGATCCTGTGGAACTTTTCTGCATAAGGGCCAATGTCATTTCTAGTCCAAATTGTGACGAAATCCTCCCAAATCTGCCTCGAATTCAGATCATCTGCCTGCAGCAGGCCTGAAACAGTGGGAAACATGGCAAACCTGTGGGATCATCCAGCCTGGATGACAGCAGAGCTCAGGAAAAGGCTGCAGAGATGTTCTGTGAACAGGAGGAATTTCAATCACGCTGGCTGAAGCACAAAGAATGGCTCCACCATGGACCACTGTCTGCTTCTCCCAAAATCTAAACCTCTTTTAGCTGTTCCCCTTAACCAGACTCCAAAATCCAGAGACTCAAATCCTCTCAAAAGAGGGAAAGGGCAATTTGACAGTGACTCTTCCAGGCTCACGAGGGTGATGTGGGGCCTGAGCAGCCACCTCAGATCTCAGCAAAACCCTGCGGGAGAACACGAGTGATTTAATAAGTGGAATTTCTAGACAAGGACTCTGAGAAAAGCACTTTATTCCCGGCTCTGCTGCAGGAATTAGGGCAGGAATGGCTCTGGCTCTGCTCCCTGAGCAGGGCTGTGTTGCTGGTGCTGAGGGGGCAGAGTTGGTGGGTGCAGGTCTGACAGTCCCAATTCCAGCTTCTTGTGTCTCCACATCTCCACTGGCACGTTTGGCCACCTCCAAGAATAGGTTTGCATGGAAGGAAAGAGAAACTACTTGGGAATTAGGATCTATGCTCAGCCAGATCTATTGTCTCTGGTGGTTTTGTTGGGTCTCCTTGTTAGGTCTTAAAAAATAAAACAACACACAACAAGCAGCGGGAATTAGCACTTTTCTTCCTTATTTTTCTTTTTATCTATCTATTTTTATGTTTTCTTTTGCTGCAAATGTCAAATGCATGTAGGACAACAAGTGAGATGCCAAAATTCTCTGAGGGAATTCGCAGGCACTGCTTTCTCTGCTCTCTCCCCTTCTGTCAAAGCATTTTTCACCCTTATTGCTCCCTTCACCTCTAAACCCTCCGAGGGGAGTTCAGGGAGCCCCTGGATAATTCGGGGGGGCTGAGTCCACCCAAACCCACCCCTTCCATGCACTGCCCAGAGATTCTTGTTCCTTTTCACCTCTTGGGAAATGTAATTCAAGTCAATAACGCTTTGGATATAAATCAGGATCCCTGTCCCCCCTAAAACCGGGGGGTTCCCAGCACCAGGGCAATTTTAGTACCGAGGAGGGGGTGGTCTGGGGGGGAGCTGGAGCTGATCCCCAAGGATAAAGCTGCCGAGAACCGAGGGGCTGCAGACGTGAGTCCTTCCCAGCCGGGCCCCCCCTGTTTCCCCCCCGCCGCGGTTCAATTTGCTCCGTGCCAGAGGGGAAATTTATCGCCGCTCGAACAAGAGCACGTTTTTTTGGCGACAAACTCTGGCTAAGTGACATTCTCAGACTTTGTCGCCTCAAGTCCCCTCCGGGAAAGGCCTCCGCGGCGTTTTACAGTAAATCCCCGTGCTTCGGTTTCCAACGGGACGGATTGTAAATCCACATCCGAACCCCCTCCCGCGGCTCCGCGGGCGCACGGGGAAAACGCGGAGGGAAAAACGGGGGGACCTTGTCCGTGCAGGGAAACAGGGAGAGGGAAAAGGATTGGGGGGGATCCGTTAATAAATTAAATAATGACACGCACCCCCCGCCTCCAAGAGCAGTGGGTACAGCTCGTCCTGCTCCCGGGAGCTCAGGGCAGGGGTTGATATCCTGGATAATCCCAAACCGAGAGGGTCCAACAGCAAAGCCACGTCTCTGCACCCACCGTCTGCGGGGAAAACCAGTTGAAATAAAGCTCCCGGGAAGCGGCTGAGGGGCCAGAAAGGGCCGGGAAGGGTTTGGGGGCCGGAGCCAGAGCAGGAGGGTGTGACCAAGAGTGATCCCGCCACCAAAAAACCCCGGAATTGTGGTTGTGGACCTTTAGAAGTATCAAAACTACTCAATTTTATTTTCTTGCCAAAGAAAAGAAACTAATAAAGGCAGCGGAAAAAACTAACCCTGATTTAGTACAACTGCAAAACTGGCAGGTTTTGCCGATTTAGATTTATTTTGGACTACGGCAACTCCACAATATTTAATCCCCATTCCAAAAACCAGTAACCTAAAGCCCCATTTGCCATTTTGATGGGAAACCCTTAAAATTCGTGTGGCCCTGCTGCGACCGCACGTTTGAAAACTCCCTGTAAAAAATCTCTCTGTTTTTGCTGTTTTCATTTTCCTTCATATTTTTTTTACGTGAACACACAGAAAATAATAAGGAGGCATTTAAAAAATAATATCGGCGATATATAGCAATCTATCGGGAGTAACGATTTCACAAAACGCAAATTACAGCCTTGAAAGTATTTCTGTAAAAATGTTCGTGCTCGTAACAACCGTTTCGCTGTAGAAAATGCCGCACTAATCCCCACCCACAGCCACTATTATTCTTCCCGAATCCGAAACAAATCTCTCCCTAGATCCAGACACCGAGTTTTTAGGCTAGAAATTATTATTTGTCTCTATTTGCAGTTACGCTTCCCGCCGGGTCAATGAAATGATCCATACGGGATTCTGTGTGTGTGTGTGAGGCTTTTCTTTGTTCGCTGCCTGACTGAAGAAGAGGAAAGCGAGTGGGATGCACACAGTTAAATAACAATAGAAAGTTATAAGTGAAGATAAGGAGGGTCCCGCAGCCCCAAATTTCTCCGGAAAAGCGAAGAGAGGATCATTTTCCGGTGCTGAGTGGAAGATAAAGAGAAACTGAATTCTCTTCACTCCACTTCGCATCATTCTCAATTTCTGTTTCGCAGAAAGTTGTGATTATAGTTATGGAAAATAAAATAAAACAAAACCAAACCCTGGCGTTCATTCCCGGCACAAACCCACTGCTTATTTGGTAATTTTCCATCTGTTTGGCTTGCAAACAAAGACATTTACAATTTTTCACAGCTTGGCTGCAAGAAAATATATTTTAAAGGCAGCAGAGGGAAGCGGAGCCGCTTGTGCCACAAACACAGGGTCTTCCCGGGCAACAATTCCCTCGTTCTGCACATTTGCAGACGCACCTGAGCAGCTTAAGCACAAATACATCGCTGCACTGCTGCTTTTATTTTCCTCCTGATCTTCCGGATTTCCCCCTCCTCTGCCGGAATAAGTGATTCTTTCCGTCCCTGGGTTAAATATCGTTGAAGGTGTTTGAAAAAATTTAATTTAATTCACTTTATTTCACATTCGAGTGGTGGCCTTATTTTATTCCCGGAATTTAATTTGGTGGGGTTTGTCTTGGTGCACTGTGACTTCATGCAGCTGCAGGGGCGGCTACAATAAATAAATGCAGGGGGGAAAAGCGAAGCACCAGAACAAATAATTTCGCTTTCTTAACGTCTGTATTGCTTCAGGAGAGCGTGGCTGGACACAGGGAAGGGAGGACCTTTCCTAAAGGGTGACTCACAACCAGTGATTTTACCCATCATCAGCCTTCGCTGCTTGTCACAGAGAGGGGACTCAGCCTTTTCCTGCGGACACATTTCACAGGCTTGATTCGGAAAATAAGAAACCCCAAAGCTCGTGAGAAAGGGAGAATCCAAGCCGTGCTTGGTGGGATTTGGAGGAGCTTTGCTGTGAGCCAGAGCGTCCACGTCCAGGAAATCTGTGGATGTCAATGGANGGGCCGCCCCGTCGGAGGGGGGGTGCGGAGCTCTCCGCGGTGCTGCCGGCCCCGGGTTCCAAAGCAGCCCCCGGGGGCTCGGGGGGGCGGCGGTGGCCGAGCCCGGTGCCCCCTTGGGTGGCATCCCAGGGCTGCCAGTCCCTGGACACCGGGATGGGCTCTCGCTTGGGGCAGGGGCGGTTCTGATCAATGGCTGGGCAGGGTTGTTGCTGCAGGAGGGCTCCGAAACGCCAAGAGCTTCTGTTCATGCGGTGCCACTTCCCTGTGCATCGTCTGAGCCTTTTCTGGGTAATTAAGGAAAAAGTAACATTTATTATCTATGTCCTGTCACTGCATGGAGTCGGACATGACTTGTTTATCATTTTCCCTGTGATCTTTCTCCTCAAAGGAACAAGACCCATCTGTCGGGCAGAGCAAAGCTGCTCGACTTTAATCCATAAATGTTACCCTTGAAGGGGTGCAGCCTTTGACAGAACAGAGTACAAGCCTTTGAACGACACAGTTGTGCAACTGGCATTAAATGGCCTGATTGAATCTTTCACCAACCACACAGGCTCGCTTTGGGCAAAGGTTTTCTCTGTGCAAATATGATCTTGTCCATTTGCTAGGAAATTTATTGCCTTTCCAATCATGTGAGTTCCATACTATGTGCCGACTTAAAAGCTTAAACATCGTGGGTTCATCTTCTGAGTGTCCACGTGTTTCATTAAGGTGCCTCATAAATTCATTCTGACTTTCATTAGTTTGCCTTTGCTTCCGTGTTACACTCGTTTCTGTCTTTTCAAGGCATCTCAGTTTGATTTTCCTTTAAGCTCTGCCCCTCTGAGCTGGTGACACGATATTTGCTCTGGTGTGTGTTAAACTGGAGTCGTTTTCCTGCCTGAGCACCTGCCCTTGGAGGGGAAACCCTTCAAAATCCTTTGAAAATGTTGCCTACGTGCTTTGTTTCGTCTCCCAAAATGTCTCCGAATACCAACGACCCAAACAGAACCGAATTACCAGCAACTCAAGACAACATTCCACCCTCTTCCAGTCCCTGCATCTTCTCTCACTGATGTATTTGGAGTCAAAGCTGCGCACGGAGGGCGGGACTCGTGCGGCCTCTCCTGTCTCCTACTCCCTCCCGCAGGTTTCCTGCGGCACATTTGGAGAGCAGGCTCAGCATCCAAAGGCCAGAAGGAGAAGGGGAAGTGAGGACAGGCCGGGGTTGGTCCGTAATCCACTAATCAGCTGCTCCTGCCTTATGGGATCAGAGGTCAATAAAGGCATTCTGCGAGGAAAGGAGGAGGTAAAGGCTGTAAGAAGGAAGGTCGGAGTTCCAGGCTCAGTTTGTCACACGATCTCAGCTTTACCTTGTTCCCACCCAACACCTTCACGCTCCAAATCCATCCTTTTTATTCCTTGCAAATATAAAATAGTGGAAAATGTAGAACATAAATCTTAGCTGTGAACTAAATCCACTGTTTCTTTTCCTGTCCACCATGAAACTCTTGCCCCCACTTCCATGTATTATTTAGGCAGTGCTCTGACATTTAACTTTAGGCTTTACTCCTTCAGAAAAGTAAGTATTCAAATATCTGCAAGATCTCATTGTATTTATACAGAAAAGCAGGAATTGTTGTCTAACGTGCAGGGATTCATTGCTCAGTGTTTGCAACGGGTTTGAATTGGGATAAAAATGAAAACCCATTGGAATTTCTTTTTTTCCTGCCTTGCAATAGGTCTGCAAGTCCCCTGTAGGATTTGGTCTCACATGCTTATAGCAGTGCAATGATTTTTATTAATAATGATGGTAAAATTAGGTGCATATGGACCGTATTGTTATAATATTACTGGATTGTACCTTTGTGATTCTTTTTTATTTTTTAAAGAATTGTTATACACGATTATGACAGGGAAGTTTAAATTAGAAAGCTGCTGTGGACATTGGATTTATTGCATTGCATAAAACACTCATCAACCTGCTCGATCTGCTTTTTTCCTCTTTACAGCTTCTGGGTGATGGCTAAGATGGGACTTTGCCCAGACTCGCAGAAAGAAAGTCACTCCTGATGGTTATCACTGGTTTGTAGACTTTAAGGAGTTAACTCCAGACCTTGCTCTGGCTCCATTTCTGGTGAGTGGGTTTTATGGGCTCCTTTTAACTCCCAGCACAGATTTGACACTCTGGCCTTTTGTAATAATCCTCTCACTCATGTTGTTTCTTCTGGAAACTTCTCCTGTTCGGCTTGTGCCAAAAAGCTCCACATTCCAGTTCTCCCAGACTTAAATGGTTTTTCTTTTTTTTTTCCTTCCTTTTTTTTTTTTTTTAGTTAACAGTTATCAGGATGGTTCAAGGTTTTGTTCATTTATTTTCCAGATATTCTTTCACTGAGCCACACACCCTCACCAGGATGAAGTGGCCTGGTGGGACACACATTTCCCTTCCAATTCATTCCCTTCCATTAGATTTTCCAAACCTTCTCCCTGGAATCACTTGGGAAATGATCATGATGAGGTTGTATCTTTACTCAGAAGCATTTTGACCCCCTTTCCCCTCCCCACCTTCCCCTCCTACAGCTCTCAGACACCTTCAAGTGCAAAGTTAAGGCCCTGCTCAAAAGCAGCTTCACTAAAACACACGGGACACCCCTCACATGCACAATAAAACATCTTTGAAATCCTGGCTTGGATCTTCACCGCCCTCTTAGGAAAGAGGACATCTGAAAAAAATTACGTGTAATTCATGGCTTCTGCAATGTGGCATCTTGCAAAATGTTACAGTTTCAGGAGCCTTGTTTTGCAGATGGGGAAACTGAGACAGAGAAGGAGCTGAGCTATTTGATCTGTTACCCAGAATTAAACTTGGAATTCACTTTTCCCAGGGTTTTGCTCACCAGGTAAAGATCTATTTGGTGCTGTGAGAGTGTATTGCATCAATAAACAATGTACGTGCTAAAAATCAAGTATTTGGAGAAGGCTGGGAGAGAGGGACCTACAGAGCTGCTTGTTTTACTCACTATACACCTGCCTCTCCTGTCTGGAGTTTAAAAAGAAAGGTTAAAGAACATAAATTCGACACAAACCTGGTGAAAATAAATGGTGAGATATGTTTACAGTTGGAACACCCAGCATAAAGTTCTGACTGACCCGAAAGAAACTCTGGTTTAATTTTAAATGCGTTTTTTCTTTTTTGTACAGACAGACTGATGAACGTCACCGTGTGAAGAAACACTGACTACCCCAATCTCACACCCCCCATAACTTCCCCCATCTGTGTTTTCCATTTTACAACCTTCCTCCATCACGGTAATTTGAGCTTTTGCTTGGAAGGAGCAGCGAAAGAGGAAAATCCTCCCAAGCATCTCTCACTGATTCGCAGCTCAGTTCCAGCCAGGGGTTGCCCTCTCCTGGAAGAGAGGAGAAAGTCGCATCCCGCCACCTCTCAGTCCTTCCTTTCGGGCTGTAATCCCGGCACCTGCCGGATCCCAGGGACAATTCGGCTCTCCTGGATCCTGTAGGAAAAGATTTTCTCCATCCAAAAATTGGGATGACGACTCCATCCGCTGCTGACTGAGCCGCCAGGAGCAGAGGGATGGTGGAGGTGGAGGGTGGTAGAGGTCTGTCCCAGCCTGGAAGGTGAAAAGAAGGATCCAGGGGGATATTTATCCTCTGTTTCAGACCATGGACAAGTTGTTTCTCAGTAAATACAGAACTCGTTGCTACCGGAGGATGTAGAAGCCAAAATACAGAAGTCAAAATCCCGGCAGGTTATTAAGGAATTCATCCAACTTTGACTGTCAATCATGACGGTCCAGGCAGAGCAACAGGGCAGGAAGTTTCTTACCCTGCTGCTTGGCAGAGGTTGGAACATTCTCCTCAGCAAAAGTGCATTCTGAACCCTTTTTCCCTATATATCTGCTCCTGGAAGCCGGGATTGGGGCTGGAAGTGGGGCTGGATGATGCTCCAGGTTGATTTGTGAGGTGACAAACCCTGTTCCACACAGCGGCAGCGACACTTCTGGGTCTCACAGAATTTCTAATGCAGATTCCTGCTGATGCCCAGACATATTCCCACTTCACTCACCCTGGGTTACACGGACTCCTGATCCCATCCCTGGAGGTGTTCAAGGAATGACTGGATGTGGCATTCAGTGCTCTGCTCTGGGTGACGAGGAGGGGGTTGGTCAAACATTGGACTCGATGATTTTGGAGATCTTTTCCGGCCTAAATGATTCTGTGATCCTGTGGCTCTTTGGCCTCTCTGTCCGTGTCCCCAGCCCTTTCCCTGTCCCCAGTTCCAGCAGCCTGTGCTGAGGCAGGAGGTTCCCAAGGTGCTTGGAGACCTCCACGGGGCAGGGATGTAGAAACGCAAAGCATAAATCCTCTGTGTATTTAAGTCTCATAAAAACGAAGCCCACATCTCCTTCAGCTTCTCCCCTGAGCCCCAGGGACTTGGCCTGATATGAAACAGGGTTGGAGTTATTTTTTTTTAACGTTGCTATTTGGATAAGGGCACCAGCAGGAGAGAAGGTCCATTTCTCTGCCTAATGGTCCTTCAAACTCTCTTGTGAAGTTGAATTAACACCACTAAAGGGAAAGATTAGAAGTCGCTTTAAAGTGGCTCTGGGGGAAGTTTTCAACCCAATCTGTTTGCACCCATGACGCTGTATAAAGGCAGAGCTAATGGGAGTGCAGTGAAGTCATAAAGACAGGCTTGGTTTTAAATTAACAGGAGTGTTATTTACATCTAGGACATGGCACACAGCAAACCCTTCACATAATCTCTGCTACTTTCTAGCTTCCCCCTCTCCTCCAGACTTAGGCAATATTAGAGTGGTTAATTATATAGACAATATAAAACCTCAGAAAGGTTTGATTCTCCTATTTTCTTTACCAAGTAATTCATTTTTATTAAGGTTGGTTGGTTTCCGTCAAGATAAATACACGATATCAGTGGTTTATTCTCCGAAGAGCCACTGAATGGGATGTTAATAACATTAAAATGATAATAAATAAGCCCAACAGCAGCTTTTATGACCTCATTTCTTCCAAGCTCCCTTTTTGTTCAACTTTGCTCATACCCAAGTCTGGACTCATGAGTTCCAGCCCTTCCTCCACACCACAGCGACCTGTTTTGGGGCCCTTTTCCCTTTTCTCCAACCACACTTAAGCACGTCTGCTTAAGTCTGCTAAGACCCCTGAAAATCCCTCCTTCCCTTCAGGAGGCTTCAATCCTTCAGCAGAGCTCTGTGCCATCCAGGGAAAGCTGCAGAGGGAGGAAGGTGAGGGGGAACCTGAGGTTGAGCTCAGGGTAGATCTGCAGACCCTGTTTCACTCAGGTAACACCCCACAAGGACCCCAAAATCCAGGGAAACCTGCTGTGGATGCTCAGACTCTCCTCCAGGGTGCCCATGACCTCTGTGCCCCTCACTTGTGATCTTGCCTGTGATCCCACTGAATTTTGGGCTCTGGATCAGGCCCGGGGTCCTTCCTAGAGCAGCTGCACTTTGGCCTCCCCTGGGCACGAGCTTATGGCTGGAAAATATAAAACTCCTTAACATTTATTCCTTGCATTTCCCCTTCCTCCAGAGGCACTTCAAGAATAAATATTGGCATAAAAAAGGCATTTTGGAGACAGATTGATGCCCTTTGCTTTCCCTCAAACGCTTCAAAGTGAAGAATAAATAGGCAAGTGAAGGGAAAGTGGGTCTGACAGACGTTTAAATCAATTAGAGCCCAAATTGCCCTGAATCAGATCACAAACACACAAAGTCATTTCCTTGGCTGTATTTTGGGTTAGTGGCACCTCTCTGCCACACACGCAGGGGTTTTTATTACTATATAAATGCAGCTTGAAATGCCAGTAGTAACTCAGGTAAATGAATTTTCTCTTGCTCTCTCAGCTCCACTGTTTTTCCCACTTGGTTAATTCCTGCTCGTTAATTAATTGAGCCCGTGGCTCCCTCTAGCGTCTCTCAGGGTCGCTCCCAGGGCAGGGGTTGCTCTCATACTGATGTTCTCCCGTCCCTTCCCGACCACCAGGCCTGAAAACAGGGAGGAAAAAGCTTAAGGATGAGCTTAAACATCGCAGCAAGACCCGATCTGTGGAGTTTTGCTACAGATCTTTTGAAGGTTCTGGATCTTCAGCCCCTCCCCTGTGTTCTTTATTCCCCTTTCCCAGGGGATTGACCATTTGAAAGTGGATTTCATGCTGTGTAACAGCCAAAGGAATCTGTTTTCAGTGGTGTGTGGTGCTGGCTGGTTTTGGTGGGATGTGCAGGGGGTATCAGTGGGATCATGCCATGATCCTGCTCCCACCACCCACCTCCCACTCCCTGGGCACCCTGAGCACGGGTACCCAGAAGGACACATGCACAAACCTCCATGGGCACAACCTGATGTCACAACCTGATGTTTCTGAACCACTAAACGTGTTATTTTCCTCCATTGAATGGAGATCCTGGCAGAGAAACAAGATTTCTGTAGTCTATTCTATCCTGACTGCCCTAAAACAAGGCTTGAAGTTCTCTTTGCCCCTCTGGCTGATGTTCCTGGGGGAACTGAGACACACAGCTCACAAAGGGCTCTCACAAAGGTATTTTCAGAATTGTGTTGGACAGACATTCGAGATCCAGTCTCCTATTTTCCCCCTGTGCTATTTCCCTTCCCTTTGGAGAATCTCTTCCTCTCTTCCTTTCCTGCAAAGATATTCCTGAGCAGCCTCTCTGCTCCCTCCACCTCAAGGCTTCCCCAATGGTGGGATGCTTTTTCTGTCGTTTTCTTCATAAAACTGCCAGCCCTGGGGCCTCTGGGCCTACCCAGAATGCAAATAGTAATAAATAATGAGGCCTCCTGGCTCCAGCCGTCCTGCCCCTCCTTTCTCTCCTCCTTTCTCCCCTCCCTTCTCCCCTCCCTCAGCCACAGAGCATCCTTTGGGGGGTCTGCAGGTATGCAACCATCCGGAAGGAGCCCATAATTCTTGGGGAAGTTTTCTTTTCTCGCCCTGATCGAGGCATTCCTCTTTGTTTGGAAGACTTTTCCTTGTGATCTCCAGCAGACACACCTCAAGTTGCAATCCCAGCCTCGCACTCCTGCTCCTTATTCAAGACCATGACCTGCGACCTTCAAGGTCAGACGTCTCTAATCCCAAGAACAACATCTCTCTAGTCAACAGGGGATCTGTCTCCCTCTCTCCCTAAATTCCTCCTATCTGGCTGCATAAATCCCTCCTCCTCCAAGAAAGGAAAAGAAAAAAAAAATCCCACCACATTAGTAAAAATAATATATGAGGGGTAGTGGCTCTGGGGGTGGGGAAGGGAGAAGAGACCTTAAAAGGCCCCTATCTCCCATGGATGTGAACTAAATGGTTTCAGGATGGTGCCACAACTTGCCTTTGCTCTGTCAGATGGGAGAGATGCCGAGTTCTGCTGCTGGGATCCACGGTCTCATTTTGCTCTTGTGTCTCCCCTTTGATTTGGGGGTCTTTTAATTTTGTTTTATTTCTTTATGGTGACTAGTGAGCAGACCCACATCACCTCCCAAGCACTAGGAACAATCACAGAGCTGGAGAAGTATTTTTTTTGTTGTTCTACTTGGGATCCAAACCTTCAGAGGGACCGGAGAAGGACAGGCTGTGTCATCCAGGGTGTGAAATGCTGACACTACACAGAGAAGAATCATAAACCCAAGAGACGAAGGTCCCTGGACAAGGACCAGGGGGGAGTAGGGGAGAGGAGGGCCCACATTCCTCCACTTTCAAGGGAAAGTAAACCATGAATTTGCTCTTGTGCGTCTTCCCTGACTGGATTTCCAGGGCCACTTTCCCTTCCTTTTATCTCCTTCTCTCCAAACTCCAAACTGCACAAGTAATTAGGAAGAAAACCAGCAAAAACAGCAAAGCAGCACAACTGAGGAGCTTCTCCAGCTGCTCCAGACTGGGATTGGGTTGGGATTTTTCCACCTGGACAACCGGGCCTGTATGGGAACAAGTGGTCCTTGGGATATCCTGGGGCCAGGAAAACTTTGGGACAAACCAACCTCAGCACCTTCCTGCAGAGACCAGAGCTGCTGCTGAAGGAGGGGATCTCCTCACCACCATGGGAATCCCAAAGACTTTTAAAAAGCCGAAAATCCCCCCGGTTGGAATCAGAGTTCAACTCCAGATGGTCTGAAAATCCTGCGGTTTAAGGCCAGGTCGTGAATCAGCTCTCATTGCAAGGTTTGAGCGTTTAAATTCGTGCTAAACCCAGAGGGGTCTCTTATGGAAAAAAGCAGGCAGGAGGGAAAGGGATGGAGAGCTAAGGAATTAAATGAAGCCATGTCCTGGGAGTCGGGTTATAAAAAGTTGTTCCCTGGTAGTTTTCAGGCTCAGGAGATGTAAAGTGACTTTTACAAGGGAGGTTTTTCTATGACCAGGGGACAGAAGGGCTGTTGCCGGGGGTGCCCCGGCCAGACCGGGACCGCGGTGCTTCCAGCACCAGCGACAAAGCACTTTAATACCTGCCGGCAGCAAATTTGGGGAGGCAGCGGTTTGGGATTGTTTCTCGAGTGATTTGTGCCGTGTAGCAAACCCCACTGCGTGTCCCCCGCCGTCGGTACTCGCCGCCCCGAGGCCCCGCGCGGTTGTAGCCGCGGGGCTTCAGCGTGAAAACCCGAAAAAGAAGAAATTTAGTGAAATCGAGTCGAGGGGTAATTGCCAGGATTTGGCCCGGGGGAAAAGGAAGCAAAGCCCCGACCCCGCACACCTTGTCAGCTGTGTTTGGTCCGTGCCGTCAGTGCCCCGGGCCCCGGGCGGTGTTAACGCCCTGAGCTCTCTCCAGCCCTCCCTGGGAGGCCCGTTTGGCATCCTTCGAATATTTCCAGAAGGAAACCCCTCGAGAAGGTCCTTTCCGAGGGATGATCACATTCCCTGCGCTTTTCCATGAGAGGAGCGCCGTCCGAGGGATCCAGCTGCCTTTTCCTTCACGCTTTTCCAACAAACAGAATTTTGCTTTTTTTTTTTAAAAAAAAAAACCAAAACCGATACTCAAACACCCACAACACCACTTCTTTTAGTCTAAACACTCTGAAACTTCAATCCTGGATTTTTCTTTACAAGTCTTGCTCCCATTTATCCTTCCTGTTCCCTCTCCCAAATTCCCCGACGGTAATGGGAGCAGCGCCAGGGCTGCAGCGGGTGCGACAGTCGGGGGGAGACGCTCACGGCCGATCCCCTCGGGCACACATCGGTTTTGTCCCCCGGCTCGCTGGAAGCACCCACGGGTGACGTTTGAACCCCAGGATCAATGTGCAAAGAGCGTCTGGACTTCGGTCCCTGGGGGAAGAGGAGGGGGCGAGGCTGAAGATTAAAAAAAAAAAAAAAAAAAGGGGGGGGGATTTAATTAAGAAACGCAAAGGCCCGTCTGGGGGCAAGNCCCTGGGGGAAGAGGAGGGGGCGAGGCTGAAGATTAAAAAAAAAAAAAAGAAAAAGGTGAGGGTATTTAATTAAGAACCGCAAAGGCCCGTCTGAGAGCAAGTGGGAAACCGATGGGAATTGGAGATGAGAGGCAGAAAGGAGATAAAACAGGGAAACCCACCCCAATTTCACAGTCACGGCTGCGGCTCGGCGGAGAGCAGGGAGCTGCAGGTCAGTCCTGGCCGAGGGGGAGCGTCGGGACTGGAGAAGGCTGGAAAAGGGCTCTGGGCTCCCGGACATGTGTTCCCTCTCCTCGCCCTCTGGTTGTTCTATAGCAGAGATTTGGTTGGGTTTGGCTTTTTTCCCCCTGTAGGAAGTTTTGTTATATACTTGCGCTTTCCAAAATTTGTAAAATCCCACTCCTCCATATTTTTCCTAATTTTTCCCCATTATTGTACGTAATTGGCTATTTAAATTGGCGTATTTTAGTACTTTTAAGAATGTGTCACGAATATAGAGCAGACACAACTGCAAAATATCTTCTACCCGCCTAAGCTTTAGTAGGTTTCCTACAACACTCGGTTCTCGCAGGCTCATTTCCAGAAGGGAAAGTATATAATAATTGGAAAAATTGGATAAATAGACCCTGCGGAAGAAGAGAATTTCCCTTTTTCTCCATATTCTCAGTCTGAGCCATTTTGGGAATGGTGTATGCAGACATCGGAAACACGCCAGTGCTGTTGAGGTTTGGGTTCTTTTCTTCTTTGTAATGACAGAGGATTGTGCCACAAGCCATTATTTTTCTTGAAGACAGAGCCAGAATTAATTCCCGCTATTATTAAATTGTCCTATGCGGCCGGGCATTTAATCCTGCGTATAAATCCTTTCTGAAGAGAGATGGAGCAGGCTGGGCTCATCCTCCTGGGAATCCCGGCTTTTCTCTGCGCTGGACATGCTCCCAAGCGACTCCCAAATTGGGGAGACCACAGCAGAGCCCCGGAGGGAGGGTTCCCATACAGTCACTGGCCAAGAACTTGAATTCCTGCGGGAGGTGGGTAGGAAAAAGAAGTTGGCTGATCTGGAACATGGGGGACACACCTGGAGGGGGGGCTGCTCTGCCTGCTGCCCCTCAGCTCCTCGTGCGGCCCGACCAGATCCAGGAGTGCAGGGCGTGTTTTCCCGGGAGCTTCCCAACCCCTGCTCTGATTTCGGCCCCGGGAAGGATGAAGCGAGGCCGGGGAACGAGGCCTGGGGTCCCCGAACCTTTAGGGTACTTCGTGTTATCTCTTGGTTCTTCCCATTGTGGGTCCCGGCGCTACAGCAAGAAACCCCAACCCGGAGGTCGTGTCGTCTTCTCTTCCCTAAAAGTGCCACGGCCTGTTTGCATTTCATATATAATATTTAATCTGTAATATTTCGTGTTTGGCCCCCTCTGCAGCAGCTGGGTGCAGCCTGCAGGGGAGGAGCACTGCAAGGAGGCAAAGGCTTCGAGTGGGGGAATCTGGGGATCAGCTCTGCGCAGGGTTCTTCTTTTCAGTTTTTATTTTTGGGGATGGCTTTTCACGCCTTGGCGCAGCCTCAGGCTCTCGCTTCACCTCTGCAAAGGGCTTTCCCAAAATAATCCCCACTCCAAAAATGGGGAGCCTGGAAATAGAGGTGTGAGCGAACTGTTTGGGAGCCAAGAGAACGGGGAGGGGCGGCGGGAGCTGCGGGGTTTATATCAAAAAATACATCACCCCCTCTGCAAAGCAGTCAAGTTTCCCATTAAAACTGACACCAGGGGATGGGCTCAGCAGCCTCGCCAGCCCCGGATTGGTGAGCTCGCCTGCAGACGCGGTTTCCAACAGACAAGTCAATCGTCAGAGACCTTCCCCCAACCCGCTTTACCCCAAAAATACCGGTTTGCAAAGCCCCAGCCCGCTCCTTCCCACGCACCGGCAGCACCGACCCTCTCCCCTGCCGCCTCTCCTCCCTCCCTGTTTCCCACCCTATTGCAAAGTGAGGGGCAGAGGGGTCCATCCCCTCACCCGCACTCCCCCCACACCTTTTTTGGGGATGGAAATGAGCCGCCAGCAGCCAGGATTGCGGGTCCTGCCGCCTCCCTCCACCCCGGCCGGGGTCCACCCCCCGGCAGCCCAGAAGAGCCCTGCCCACCCGTGTCCCCCCTCCCTGGCACAGAAGAGGGGTCCTGCCTGGAAAATGCGGAGGTTGGAACCCTCCTGCCCCCCCCGTGGCTCGGGAAGGGGAGGGGGGGAACATTCCGGAGAACGGCTCCCCGCTTTCTTTTTTTTTTTTTTTTTATTTAAGGCAGGTTTAAAGATGCTGAAACAGCACGAGAATTCGAAGGTGGGTAAAACAAATCAATAAAAATTCAACTCCACTCCCCCGTTTTATAGCAGAAGAAGGCAAACAAGAGCAGGAATTAGGGAGGAGCGGGGAAAGCCTGAGGTTCGCCGTCAAAACAGCGATTTGGTCTAGACAGGGAGGGAGGGTGGTTGGTTTTTTCCTTTTTTCTTTTTTTTTCCCCTTCCTAACACAATGGCCCCTTGGTTAAAAATTAATTGGCAGCACCCTGGCTCTCAAGCCAGACTAACGCTCAACCAGAAAGAGTCCCTAGGCTCAAAAAAAAAAAAAAGAAATATGAAATTATTTAAGAAATCGAATTAAATCAGGCGGAGCTGGCGAAGGTTTGCTGAGCTGTAACAAGTGGTGGAAAGATGCCTCTGCAAAGCAAGGGGTCTTCTGGGATTTCTTTATTTCTCTGGTATTTTTAAGGGGGAGGGGAAATTTTTAATTAAAAAAAAAAAAAAAAGAAAATCCGGAGAGGAAAGGCATGGCCAGGTAAGTGCTGGCTTCGTCCGGGTGGTTGGAGAGGGAGGCGTTTTTCCTATCGTGTTGGTCTTTGATAATTTCCCACGTGTGGCTTCCGAGGATACTTTATCCTCATCATCTGCAGACCTCGGGGTAGAAAAGCGCTGGCCGGCTCTCTGGACGGGCGGCCAGACTCGCTTATCTTCCTCCTTCTTTATTTTTCCGTGATAATTTCACGCTCCGTCTTCTAAACCACCTCAAGCTCTTTTAAAACAGAGATCGGAGGCAAAGCCGCGCTGCTCGTCTCCCCTTTTTCCACCCGCCTGAGTCTCCACTGGGAATTCTGATTTCTTTTTCAATCCTTGATCCGCCTGCTCAGAATTGCCACCACTTCTTTATTTTTCTCTGTGACTAAACCCACTAACCTGCGCGATGGACACGGCGATAGAAGCGGCCGCTCCGGCTCAGCTCGGAGAAATCCTGCTTGGCTCCAAGGCTGGGAAAACCTTCGGGAATATCCCCCTAGTTCGGCCTCTCCCAGCGCATATCTAGCTTTAAAATAATATCAATAATAATCCAACCCACGCCTTCTACTTACGTGGGTTTATCATTCGCGCGATTTTCTTTTCTCCCTCTCTTTTTTCCCCCGTCTCTCACCGGCGGGATGGGAAGGAAAGCTGCTGTGGGATGGGAAGGAATTCTCCTTGCTAGACTTGAAACCAAAAGGTCATTTCGACAGGATTGCCAAGTCCACTCGTTGAGGGGAACTCAGCTTTTCCATGTCTTTCCACCTCCATAAACTCGCGTCCGTCCGCAGCGAGGCAGAGAAAGCACTTGTGCCATAATGAGGTACCTTTAAATTTAATTTCCTGTCCCTCCCCTGCTTTATGGATTTCTAATAACAATGTTGAAAACCAGAGAAGAACCCATTAAAGTCTCCGGGACAGAGGGCTTATTTAAATAATTGAAGGTAGCCAGGCTTAATTGATTTTCCCAACAAATGGATGGAATAGGAACAAATGGAGTATTTTGTCCAAGGGAAAGGCCGGTGTAGGATATATTTCTTTTGCTCATTTCCAGGGAATTTTTACCAATGTAAATCCTTTTTTCTTTATTTTTTGTCCCAACAGAGAACTCTGTTTTCTGAGAAGATATAAGTGTAATTCAAAATACTACGAATACAGCATTTGAATTACTTCCTAAAAAAATAATTTAAAAAAGGGAAAACTCTCCTGAAAATTACTAAAAATAAGATTTTAGAATTATTTTGCCGGCATGCCAATATGCGGGACAAACTAAATTCTCGCACGAGTTGTTGGACCTGAAACGTTCTTGGCAAAGCGAGAGGTTTAATTCAGGAAAGTGAAATGTTCTTGATTTGTTTCACCATTGACTTCTCCTAAATATTTTGCTAATTAATATTATTTGTTCAAAGCGTAACGTTTCTGATACTTTTGTGTCTGTAAATATTACTTTTTAAGGTTGAGCCCCGAGCCCCTCCGGCCAAAGTCTCTATCGCTAATTAAATGAAACTTCATTTAACTAAAATTTTCCGCATGTCTGGAGACTAATTAATATTTTTTCCAAGGGAAGCAGCTCTCCCTGTCCCAATTTTGGGGGTCTCGGACCCCACGGCAGGGCCGAGCCAGGCCTGAGCTCAGCAGTGAGCCCTCAAAAGCACCTCCGGCATCCCCGGGCACCCCAAATTAAATTCGGGTGTCGGGAAAACATGTTTACGAACTTGCTTGATGCCTTCTCTTCATTTTGCTTCTCTGGCCCGTCTGGGTTCCAAGTTCTTCCTGGGAAAATAGTAGGGAATTATCAGAGTTATTACGAGGCGCTTGTGCATGAACTCCCGCCGCTTTTTCCTTCCTATTAATCAGAGTTTTCCTACTAATTGGAGCTTTCGAATTAATTGGAGCAGTGAAGAGAACTTCTTTTTTTTAACTGGATTCTGCTTTTACAGAGTTTGCTTTCCCTTAATTCCTCAGAAAGTGGGTGCGGAGGGAAAGGGGCGCTGCGAGGACACGAGTGGCTTATTCCTCGCCTTTTCCTGCTCGGGATTAATAACTCCGTCTTAATTGCGAGCTTAATCTATAAAATCGGGGCTCTCCCCGAGCGCGGGAGGAGCGGGGGCGGCCTCGCACCGCGATTTCCAGCGGGAGGGAAATATCCGAAACCAGAAAAGCAAATCCTCCCGCTCAGCCCCGACGGGCAGGGCAGGAGATCGGACCGAGGGGCTCCGTCGGACCCTCTTTTTCACCCCACTCGTGTTTTCCTTGTCCCGGAGGAAAACTTCCTGCAGCAACAAGTGATGCTGCCCTCGGGATTTACTTCCTCCCGCAGACCCTGCGGGGGGAACCGCAGCCGGAGCCCCCCCGGGCAGGGTTGGCCCGTGTTTTTGGCGGCCCACGGGGTGGTTTTGCCCGAAGGTCTCGCTCGGAGCTGCTCTGCCCCTCCACACCCCGGGGTTCCCCTTTGTGCAGGCGGGACCCTCCTCAGCCCCGCTCAGGGCCACGCACCTTCCACCCACCCGCGATTTCTGGCGTAGTAAAACTCTTTGCGAGGGTCTTAAAAGCCCTACAGGACTTCAGAGAAACGCGTGGGTATTTTATTTTATTTTATGTTATGTTATTTTACTTTATTTTATTTTACTTTATTTTGTTTTATTTTACTTTACTTTACTTTATTTTATTTTACTTTATTTTATTTTATTTTCATTTCGGCTTTCCTTAAGGCACAAAGTTTAATTTTTATTCCGAAGCTCTTTTTTTCCCNCGGCCGAGCTTGGCCGGCGAGCGCCGCCCGGAGGCCACGGGTGCGGCCACCGCCTCCCAGCCCGCTCCTCCCGGCTCCCGGGAGTTAATCACAGCCCCTGCCAGCGCAGGGGAGGGATTTATTATTTATTCCCCTTTATTAAATTATTATTATTACCGGGCCTGCAATAATTCAGGCGCCCGAGTAAAAAAAATGTCTATTTTTGCAATGGGTGGTTAAGAAATATCACAGCGCGGTTTTGTGTGCGCTGCTGTTCTGTCCCTCGGCCTGATGGATAAATGGGGGCGAGAGAAAGAGCCCAGGGCGAGGTGTTTCCCACCCCCATCCAGGCACAGCCGTGTGGGAGGGGAGGGCAGGAGGAGGGTTTAAAGGCAACTTTTTAATCTTTTCCCTACAAATGCGACAAGCGCCTCCTGTTTGTAACCCATTCTGCTTGGGAATATCTGCCTGAGTCCTGAGGAGCGGACACCAAATACTCCCAAAGGCTTAGGCTGATGAATGGGCACTGTGCAAACCAGCTGCTATAACCGTATTTTAATAAAAATATTGCTTTGCGAAGATCTAAGCGAGTCACAAAGAAACCGTAATGAGATCTTAAGATTCAGGGCCATTTCCCTTGGATGATCTGTAATAGATTCTTCCATTCTGTAAGTGCGTGTGTAATGGATATGTACACATATATACATTTACTGATATATGCTCATGCAAACACTTGAAATCCCTCCTATCCCAGCCTATTAATTATTTTAGCACTTATTCCCCTGACAAGGAGAAGTTATCTTCTAGCTCACACATCCATTTACTGTCTAAGAGCTCCAACTTGTCTTTGACGTCTGAATTTAAAATGTCTTTAGAAACTTTAGCAACAGCCAGAGGGAAGAAAAAAATCCCATTACCTTAAAATGTTATTCCGGCTCAAGAATTAAACCTAATACATCACCTACTTAGATTTGGGGTACTTTAATTTTTTTCCTCCTTTCCCCCCTTACTGTTATTTATTTTTAACCTAATTGCGAAATTAAATGGCACATGCATGTTTTTCATGCTTATCCTGAGTGCTTTTCTTTATTTATGTTTTCAATCTGCAATTTAGGGCCTTCATTTCCAAGTTGCAGCAGTGAAAGCTCTTTAAAATATATTCCTGTTTTGTGGGAAAGAAAGAGCTTTTAATGGGACGAGTTCAAGTGTGACCATGACTTTTGTTTTACAAATTGCATTGGCAGAAAAAGTAAAGTAGTGGGGATGAGGGTTTTTTTTAATCCACTTTTTAGGAAATAGAAAATAGTCGATAATTTTTTAAATTATTATAGGTGTGGTACATGTAAGTAGAGGAGATTGTATGTATGTATGTCTGCAAACACGTATCACATAATAATATGTAGTAAGTACTACATGTGTGATATTATAAATTCTTCATTTATAAACATAATTGGGGTTTCACAGTAGACTTTAAATTCTTTCCTCCCACAGGTTAAAGTCGAACCTGCCTATATTTGTGTATCAAATAGCAGAGAATAATTATGAAGAGCGAAATAATAGGGGAATATCTATATTAATTTCAAATTAGAGCCTATAAAAGATGGAGACTCACACGACCTTTCCCTCCCTTTGTGCATTTAGAGCTCTAACCTCGCACAAGATAAAAACACAAACCAACCAATTGTCAATATTCCCCCCCAAAAAAAGAGTTCCCCCCTCTTGTATTCCCTTCCAAGTGGCTGCTTGGGGTTTTTTTTCGGGGGGCGCCTGTTCTTTGTGGGTTTGTTTGTTTGTTTTTGGATTCCTCCCCATCTCCCCGCCCGACCTGGTGGAAACTGTTTGAAGTTCAACAACACGGCTGAGTTTTATTGTATTTCCGGTACAATAGATTTATATACCGGCCCATCCAGGCTTTTAAAGGCTTTTCAAATGAAATGAAGCCAAGTTATAGTCAAGTTTCTGGCTCCTCCGTGCATCTCTTGAACTCGGAGGATTTGTTTCCTCAATGAACTTTTAAACTCCCCTAAACTTGCCCTTTCGGGACGGGGCTATCTCTGCTTGTTGAATTTCCAGGCTTTTTTATCATTTCTTTTGCTCACCCTGGTTAGTTATTTAATACACTTGAGGACAAACCCCCAGATTACCAGGTAAGACATTGATTTATATTAAATATATATGAATATATAGATAGAAAAGTGTTTTGTAACCTGACCCGGTGGGCTGAGGATGTGTTGTCCTTTCAAAAATATATATTTGTTAATCTTTTTTTTCCTCTGAATGGGAATTTTGGCCTTTTTTTCCTGCCAAACTTCCCCCGCGGAAGTTGCTTGGAGCTCAGCAAAGCCCCCGGGGCCTCGCCGCCTCCCTCGGCTTCAATTCTCTTTTATCACCACCGAGTCATTATTTTATAACACGCTTTTCCAGCGCGGGGAGTGCGTTGGAAGGAGAAAAGGACACAATAAGTTTCTCTATGTTGCTATTTACACCTAAAAAAAAATAGCCCCAATGTCTCTTTTTTTCTTCTTCTTCTTGCTTTAATTGATTTATATGTTTTTCACTTTTTCCTTCCTTTTTTTTTTTTTCCCCTTTAAGTAAATCCCGTTATACTTCCTTTCAGGAGAGGAGAATATGAATTAATTGCCTTTTTTTCCCCCGGAACTCATTGCTTTTGCTCTATTCTCAGCGGAAAGTTCCCCAAACACTGGCAGGTTTAGATAAAAAAAAAAAAAATCTGGTAATAGTGTTTTAATACGAAGTCTTGATAAATCGGCTTCATATAGGAAACGATCCTTTAAATTAGCTTTCTAGAGGAGCTGGGGGAAGAACTTTAGGGATTTTTGCTCTTTTTTATAGCTGCGATAATCGCTTGTTTCTCAAAGTCAATAGCATTTTACTGTTTCCTCTGGTCTATTTGTAAACTATTTGTAAAGTCCTGCAGGAGGGATCCGCTCCAGACACTGTACATAGGAAATCATTTGAATAGTTATTTCGTGCAATCCGAGGGGTTTTATTTCGTCTCTGAAAAGATCCTTTTGTTGCTTTTGTTTCCTAGCAACTGTTTTCTATTATAAAAGTTCAGATTGCAGATGATGTCAAACAAAATGGCTGCCCAGGCGCCTTTCTTGGGAATTTTAGCCTTTGACCCAAGGCTGAACTAGAACTGCTCTGTGAATTAGGTAGTTTCATGTTGTTGGGCTTTTAATTTTAAACACAAGAACATCAAACTACCTGATTTACTCCAGTTATCCTCCTCGCTCCTGCTTGCTCAGGGCGCTTGCCCCTGGAAGGATGGGGAAGGGGTGGCAGCCCGGTTTTCCCTCTCCTTTCCATCCCCTGGACCGGAGCGGCACCGAGAGCGGAGCCACCGTGTCCCTGTCCCCCATCCCGGGTCCCTGTCCCCCATCCCGGGTCCGTGTCCCCCATCCCGGGTCCCTGTACCCCATCCCGGGTCCGTGTCCCCCATCCCGGGTCCCTGTCCCCCATCCCGGGTGTGTGTCCCCTCCCCCGGGACCGTGACGCTCCTTCACCCCCGGTCCGGATCCCACCTCCTGGACTCGGGCACTTGCCCCTGGAAGGATGGGAAAGGTTTTGCAGCCCCGTTTCCACCTTCCTCTCCATCCCCTGGACCGCACCAGCACCGGGCGTGGACCGGCCGGGTCCGTGTCACCCACGCAGGACCGTGACGCCCCTTCACTCCCGGTCCTCATCTCCCCTCCCGGGCGTGGGCACTTGCCCCGGGAAGGATGGGAAAGGGTCGGAAGCTCAGTTTTCCTCCTCCTCTCCATCCCCTTGGAAGAGCTGGGTCCGTGTCCCCCACTCGGGACCGTGACTCCCCTCCACCCCCGGCCCGGATCCCTCTCCCGCACGCGGGCACTTGCCCTGGGAAGGATGGGAAAGGGCTGCCAGCCCTGTGTCCCCGCTCCCCTTCATCCCCTGGATCACAGCGGCACCGGAGCCGCCGGCTCCGTGTCCCCCATCCCCACTCCGTGTCCCCCACGCGGGTCCGTGTCCCCCACCCCCCGTCCGGGGC
>WEIV01012776.1:229382-332214 GCA_013390005.1 Calyptomena viridis | reverse complement strand
CTCAGTTGTTACTTTTAACTAGTGAATAACTCCTGGCTGGGTAGGTAAGACCTTGTCATCCGAACATTATGGTTTATTCCCAAAACTAGTTCGGGATAGCCAAAACACTGTCCAGACTTCTGCAGAAGACTGACCTGCATAACAGTGTTACGGAACAGCTCTTCAGAAGCAGCTATGGCAACTCCAGAATAAGGTGATTTCATTCCGGCGTAATTGTTGAGCTTTGTTAAGAAAGCAATGACTTGGGAATGAAGTGACTGAACCCAGAATGCAGCTTCCAGAAGGTAACTGGAATAGTTTTCAGGGGTGGAGGGGACAGACATTAAGCCTTCATGTAAATATTAGTCTCCATGTAGACAGCAGCTTGGGAATAGGAGTGTCCTGTGCTAGCCCACCCTTCATCCTCATCTTGGCCAATGTACCTCATTCCTGAACTGCAGAATCACTGCTACTCAAGTCACTCACCCAAACACCACCCTCCCAAGCTACCTTGGCTTCTTGTGCAATACTCTGATGCATTCCTGCATCCTGGGATGAAATGTGCTTCCTTGGATTTCAATACGATAAACAAAACCCTCTCTGTGAACAGGATGCATCTTTTCCAGAGAACTATGACCAAATTACAAGTAGAACGTAAAGAAGATAATAAAAATACATAATATATTGGATTTAAAAACCACAGCTGTCACTATAACCCTGAAGCCAGCAAAACCATTGCCAGTGCTTCTGAGAACCCTACAAAAGGTTTTCTTATATTATACTTGCATTTATACAATTCAATTTTACTACATATTACTCCAAAACAGTCTATTTTCTGCCAGTCCTTTATTCTGTATGTATTAACAAAAATTAAGATCTTAAGCAAGTGTTGAACAAAGGTGAGGCCCTAGCACAGGTTTGGCAGAGAAGCTGTGGCTGCCCCTGGATCCCTGGAAGTGTCCAAGGCCAGGTTGGAGCCACCTGGGATAGTAGAAGGTGTCCCTGCCCATGGCAGGGGGTTGGAACAGGATGAGCTTTAAGGTCCTTTCCAACCCAAGCCATTGGTTTGGTTCTAAACTCAAACCATAGTTCTAAACTGTTTGGAGCTTCCCTGGATGATAGTACAGGTCTCCTTGGGATCACAACAAGTTAATTAATTTTTTCAACGTACAGACCAAAATTGGATTTGCGTGTTAGTGCCACTTTGGCCTTGACCATCTACAGCATCTCTCTGATAGACATGAGGGATCTCTAAGCATGCACAATCCCCAGACATCTTCTGGCTTCTGGTCCAGAAAGTAAAGGATCAGTGTTCCGAGATCCTCAGGATCGTATATGATGTGCTACTTTAAAACCGAAAATCATAATTATACTACTAAACCACAATTTTTTAAACGTGAGGAATGCTAAATTTGCAGTATTTCTAAGTAGCTGTAGGCATAGCTTTGAAAACACCTGATTTTTATGAGTCTCAGTTATACCAGCAATGAGGCCAAGTCACCCACTTATCCTGCTCGGCTCAGCCCCTCAGGATGCAGATTGTGAACAGGGTCCCTGGTTGGCACCAGGCAAGGGCTTATCCTGCAACACCAAACATGTCCCAGTGAGCAGCAGATGAGACTTACAAGGCACTTTGACAGGTTGTGGACAAGCTGTTTTCAGCCACTTTTTGTTTACAGATGAAGGATCTCAAATTGTCACAAAGCTAAATGAGCTAAGGGAGCTCTAAGTATTTCCATAGTCATTTGCTAATATTAAAAAGGACAAAAAAACCTCCAACATATTAGATTGCAAAAATTCTGTTTACAGGATCTCCATGTAAGAAGCAATGAAATTAAGTGAGGCTGTATTACTTGCTACTGCTATCAATTAGTGCAGCAACCACTTCCAGACATAATAATTACCATATGTGCACTGTGCTTTACCTCTGGGCTTATTAATTTCATACATGGGAGGTTACAACTCCTGATTGCATTAAAACACACTGATGTGCTACACTAGAAATTCTCCTGCTGCAACACATCCTTACACAAACTGAAATGATTCAAGTGATACAGGAACAGCCACCTACACCCATCAGTGGACAACTTGGAAATGGTAATTTATTCTTCCCCTTTTAAACAAACACAGTATTGCAAGAGTGAGCTCAGCTGCTCAGGGAGAAAATCAAGGGATCTCAAGAGACAGATGTTGACCACTGGAGAAATGAAAAAGCCCTAGGAGAACCTCCTATTAATATAAATAAAGTAATAAAAATAAAATGGCTCTTTATTTCCCACTGCAATCTGCCCCATTGAGAATTTGCTGTTTAGGTTGGGTATTAGGAAAAACTTCTCAACAAAAAGGGTGGTCAGACACTGGCACAGGCTGCTTGGGGCAGTGGTGGAGTCCCCATTCCTGGAAGGATTTAAAAGCTGTGTGGATGTGGCACTTGGGGACATGGGCTAGTGGTGGCCTTAGGGAACAGCTGGACTTGATGGTCTCAAGAGGGCTTTTCTAACCCAAATGATTCTGCAATTGCCAACTAGCTCTGCTCTACAAACTTCAAAGCAGCCTGAAGTTTGAAGAGTCTCAAAAAAATTTGCATCTGGATTTAGAAGTGCAGTTGGCTTTTGTAGTTTGCTGAAAACTTGATCTATAATGAAAGATGATGACATCCAAATAGCATCTCAAAAGAGTGGTGTCTACCTTGTCATTAGACAACTGGGTTTCTAAATACATGTAAAAGCAGCATTACACTCAGAAACAACTTCACTTGTGTTTTTTGTTGTCATGTTATCTGCCTAATTAGAGATATATTTCTACTGAATTCTGGTTAAGCTCCTATAAATTATATATAACCTGCTTTAAAGCCTCCCTGTAAACAACAAAGCATTGTTTACATTTTTAATAAATCTTAATTTTCACTCCTCTACATTAGAAGACATATTTCAAGCAAGAATATGACAAATTCAGTAGGCAAATCTCACATTAGTGTAATTCAACTGCCCTGAAATTATTCAATTGTCCTAAAATAATGTTTATAAAGACAGTCATGCGAAGGCATAAATGTAACAGGCAAAATTATCCTGCACTAGTAGTATATTCATATAGGATGAAAGTGTGTCAGCAATTTCCAGGAACCTTTAAAAGTGGTAAGGAACGGGTCTCTTTTTTCTTTTTTTTTTTTTTTCCCCCCCCCCAGCAAAAGCATTAAAAACAAAGCACAAAGAGTTAATACATCCTTCTACTTGTGAGAGCAGGAATGGGCCCGATTTCGTCAGTGAGGTTTGGCAACATGCGAAATCCTGTAACCAATTCCATTTCCTGATAAATGAACGGTCCACAGGGGAAAGTCAGCCAGAGGCTTTGGGAACTGCCGAGTGCTCAGACATGACCGAGAGGCTCCTGGAAGGAGCCAGACTGTCTCTTTGCTTATCGCCGCCCAGCCGAGCGGCACCAGCGGAACGCCAGCGCTGCCAGGCTCCATCCCAGCCGGAGCTGCAGCACAAGGTGGTGGTGCTTCATCCGCACGTAAATCCCCCAAAAAACAAGCCAGCTCCAAGCACACGCCCTGCACTAGACTTTAAGAACTGGGCTGAGAACACGTGGTTGTGTAAAGCAGGCGTTGGGATGGGACTTGTGACGGTCCGCGTTGTTTATGTGTTTTAGAGCCAAGCGCTAGGAGTGACTCGGTATTCTGGAGTTTAGAATCTTCCTCCCCGCCCTTCCAACAGGAAAAAGCCAAATACAGAATGATAAATCATTCATTATTGGAGAGTTTCTGGCATTAGTGAGGCTTTGAAGGAGGGGTTTTCAATTGGAGCTATAGGGTGCGTCGTATCAAGAGTTGATTGTCACTCTTGAGTTTTAAACCGTGCTTGGTTTTAAATTATAAATGGATTTTTTGCAAAGTTATCCTTATAAATGTGGCTGATAGCCTTACTGAATGTTAATGGCAAATAGCATCTCTAATTTCAAAATTACAAATGTGCCTCAGCCCAAGCTCAGCCCTCAGTTTCTAAGCTATATAAGTATCAACTTTTCAGACAGAGTTAACATGGATGTTTGCTCGTTTTTATATTTATACGAATCAATTCACAACTTCAACACTTTTACAGGAAATTCAAGTAGCTTGAAACAAACAGATCTGAACTTTCAAAAGTCTAAAATTTGAGCTTGTAAAAAAAAAAATATTGCCAGTCTGATGACCCCTGAAGGGAAGTTAAAAGGAAAAAAAAGAAAAAAGCTCAAATAATAACTTCAGGCCCTTCATTACCAAAATCCTGGGTAACTTTTCAAGTGGCTTGAAGGCTTATAATAGCAACAACATCTGCAATTGATTAGCTTCCCCCAGCACAACCAGATGTCTTGGTGACAGGGAGAAAGTACTGTGGGTTTGGAGTTTATTGGGATGCAGAAAATCCTATCATTGAAAGACAAAACATCTAAAATAGGAAGGTAGGGAAGCTAAAGAAATATTATGCTTGTTCTCAAAGTGTCTGAATCTGGTTTTACAGATTTTCTAGTTCTTTGGAAAGCCCAGGATAGATTCTTTGTTGCTCCCAAGGAAACTGCTGCCCACTTGACTCAAGGTCTGCCCTTTATCACTCCACCATTACTCAATGCCCTGCTGGGATCTTTGGTGCTTTCTACTCTAGGCTGTGACAAACACAAGCCAATAATATGAAAAAAGGGTGGTTCTCTATATTCACTATCTAGCCAGGTTTGCAAACAAGGTACCTGGCCTTGGAGGAAAACCAAAGCACAACAAAGTCTCCATTCCCACTGCTCCTTCCATGCCTTTATTCACATTAACTAATGCATGCTTTAGACCTCAGATAAGAAAAGCAATGGGAATACCTGAAAGGGATTAAAAAAGGATCTGTTCTTTAGAGCATTTTGATAGTTACAATTCTGATGCCTTTAAAGGATCCTTGATTCTTTTTGGGCTACTGCTCTGCTTCTACCAAATACTGTGATGACTCGACACACAACATTGCATAACAAGCAAGGAACACTATAGCAGAAAAACAAAACAAGTAATCTTCTTTCTACTCTCTCCTGGATGTGACATCAAACTGAAGGATAATACTGCAGGGTAGGGAATGCCATGGACTGTTTGATATAAGCAAAACCCTGCACTGCAACATTATATCACAGAATGGTAGAGTGGTTTGGGTTAGAAGGGACCTTCAAGTTCACCTTGTTCCAACTCCCCTGCCATGAGCAGGATCACCTCCCCTAGATCAGATTGCTCCAAGCCCCATCCGACCTGGCCTTGGACACTTCCAGGGATGGGGCAGCCACAGCTTCTCTGGGAAACCTGTGTCAGGGTCTCACCACCCTCACAGCCAGGAATTTCTTCCCAGTATCTAATCTGAACCTCCAAAAAATAGTCAAATCACACTGAAGGGATTGAGACAGCTGTTTCTTATTTCAATTATAACCTGTAAGATAAATCAGTCATCAAAGAGGATGGTAAAATGTAAACTATTCAACAAGAGAGCTCACAAAAGCTGAATGGATCTGCTGTGGGTACAGCTCCTCTGAGCTGATCGTTCACCCAGGAACAGGGCTCCACTTCCACTTCACCTGAGGTGGTCCAAGCCCAGGAGCTCACAGACTCAGTTTTGCTCTACTGACACACAGCATAGGAACAAGCACAAAGACCTCAGGCTGTGAGATTGTGACCAGGCTGCTGACAGTCGCATCAGCTCGATTTTCTGAGCTACTGCGTGATGAATGTGACGCCCACAAAACAGCGGCCAGGGAAATAAGGGAAAGGGCAGGGAGAAGTGAAGCGCAGTCCCTCTTCCCTCCTAATTAGTACCAGTCACTGTGAGCCACAGACTCCCTGCCATGGGACACGCAAAATCCTGGGACCTGCCTGGCATCCTGCTCACATCGTGCCGGGTAGCATCTTTGTGAGCATGAAGATGCAGCTTGACAACCTTAAGAATGTTGGAGCCAACAGCTCCAACACCCTCCATAAGGAGCAGGGTTTTCCCCACAGAAATGAATGCTTCAGTGACTAGGAAGAAAACAAGGTTGAAGTTTTTGTTTATTCTTCATCTGTGAAGAAAAGCTTTACACAGCGCTCTAAGTTGAAAGCATGATTACTATTTTCTGTTCAAAGGGATTTTTGGCTGCTTTACAGTAAGAAACTGATACTACATGAGAAACAGTTTAAAGATCAGAGATTCATGAGTTTGCTAATGCATATTTTCCTACGTTGATGCTGCAATGATGTTTATATTACTCTTCAATAGGGAGGTGTCAGAAAAGCATTAACTGTTTTTAACTGTGTGCCAGGCAGACAAGCAAAATAAAATAGCTGGGGTTTTTTTTCTTGTTCTAGTCAACAATGCCAAAAGTTACTGTTTATTTTTCTCCGCCCCCATGGAAGAATTTATAACCACTGAAATAAACTCAAGTTAAAAAGCTGTTTTTAATCCCCAAATTGACTGACAGCTGCTGTGTAAAAGCAAACCTAACTTGTTTGGGTTCTCAGGAGCATTCACATTTGAAAAATTTACTTTCCTGCAGTCATTTGCGGGGTGGGGATTTTTTTCTTGATCCCTCTCTGTAATGCTAAAAAAAAAATAAATTTAAAAAATGTGACACTGTATAATTTTCACATTTGTAAGACAACTGGGGAAAGGTGGAGAGCACATCCCCTTTTCAAGCAGCCTTGAGAGCAACATGTAAATATGGTGTCGGTTACACATGAGCAAACTCTCTTTGGGAGTGCCAAAGAGAGGTTGTGAATGCCACAGTGCACACCACTGCTGTTGGACCTGGCAGCACTCAAACAGATAAAATACTCAGAGCTAACCCAGACCTTGTGTGCAAAAGGACTCGCCTTACACCACACCAAAGAAACCCAAACCTTGACCTGTATGTCAGTCAAAACCCATGCAAACACTTACAGGAATAGGTAACTGTATGAAGAGTTCTGGTTGGGTTTCTTTTTTCACAGAAAAATATTAAAGCAAACTTTGAAAAATAAATAAGTTACTCACCAACTCTACCAGCCTGTGCCAACATTTCAAACGTTTTGAATGCAGCAATATGAAGCTCCATGGATTGTAAATTTCAAGGCAAACTACATTTCAGAGGACTGCAGCATGATTTATTTTACCTTCCCTAAAGCCTCTAAGTTAACTGATTTCTTCTGTCTCACCTGAAGGATGCTTCTGAAAATGAAGTGCTGTTAGTATTTAATCCAACTCATCAGCTGTATTTGCATCACACACAGCTACAAACAAGGCTCTCTAAAGATGCAACAACAGGAGTCACCACATTTAAAAGACTTTTGAATATAAGTGTTCAAAACCCTTGTAGACGTGACACTTGGCGACATGGGTTAGTGGTGGCCTTCGAAGTGCTGAGGGAACAGTTGTACTTGATTATTTTAGAGGGTTTTTCCAACCTAAACGATTCTGTGACTTTAAATCCACAGACGTTAAAGCTAATTTACTTTGGCCCTTGGCTTTCTCAGTGTTAAAAGAAAGCAACCAAGTATATAAGCAAAGTTTTTTGTTATCACGCTGCATATTTTAACTAGCTACTCAAGCCTACTTTCTACTAAAGGCACATTTCTGTGGATTATCATATCCATGTTTAAGAGTGAGGGTGTTTCTTAGCTGAACCAAAACCCCAAAGCTTTCATTCCCTTCTGGGATAATGCAGTTATTTTTCCTTACGTAAGTTTTTAAAATACACAGTCGAGAGTTCCCATACAATGCATTATGTCAGCAAGTATCTAACTCCAAGCACTATAATAATCACAGTTTTTCCACAATATTTTTCACATACTTTAGATCTTGCCTACACACACGTTTGTACCATTTAATTTAAATAGATTTAAATGATATAAACTCCTGCTTGGATATACTTATTATAAAGTGGTGTCATTCAGTTTAGTTTCAACTCATTCTCAACAATTTAAGTAGTCAGACTTACATTAATAGAAAAGTACCTGCATAAGGGTTTGCCCTGGCTCAGACAGACAGACAGGTTTATAATCCCACTGTAAGATTAGACAGAGTCAGCTGAGTGAAGACATGTCTTCGACTGCTTACAGTTTCATGATGATAAGTTGTTTTCTGACCACAAAGCCCATCAAAACTTTCAAGATCATTTTTTTTTTTTCCTGGAATTTTGATTACCCAAAATAATATTTCTCAAGGGACGGGGAGTATATTCTTCTCTACTTGAGGTCTCTGAGAACCTGACCTCTAAAACAAATGCCTTCAAAAGAAACATGAGTTATTGTCCATCACTTACAGGTCAGCTCACGGAAGCAGGGAAGTCTGACATCTTAATTGAGGGTATAAATTGTCAGAAGGAAATATACAATCCATAAATACTCTTATTCTTAGCATATGGTTGGAGTTTTGGAAAGGCCCAGAAAGCACTTTGTTTAAACGTTTCTTACACTTCTCTCACTAATCTGATCTTCTTCAGGTTAAGGGTTAACAGCAGCTGAGGGTCAGCAAAAGGAAGTCTGTGTTAGAGACGCCTGCCTAGCGTCAGACCTAAGGATGTATTAGACACAATCAGCTTCCACTACAATAAGATCTTTGACCTTTCAGCCAGGGAAAAAAAAAAAAAAGACGAATATCAGGAGGAACTGTATGAATTTATTTTTTAAGGAAGTTTTCTGTCTCTCCTGCTGTGCCCTGGAACTCTGCAAAGGAGTTGCTGGTCTCTGTAACTTCTCTGTCCCTACATCTTTACAATGTCACACAGAGTTAATTTCTACACTATTCCACATAAAACCCACAGGAGTGAGGTACTGCTACAGCAGTAAAACAAACACAAAAAAGTTGTACATAACTTTCAGTGCAATTACAGATCTGCCCCAAGCTTTAATTTAGATCATTAAAGACCCCTGGTCTGGATCCTGAATCCAGCATCTTGCCATGGCCAAATAACAACCACTCAGGACTAAAGACAGAAGGGTTCCAGAAAAAAACCCGTCATCAGAAGTAATTCTAATAGAAGGTGGGGCAATGGATGATCTCTTGGGATCAACAGGGTGGATATACATGAAACTTCAACAATTCCCTTTGCAATTTGGGGAGCTGTGTGAGTGCTGCCCACATCCTGCTCCTCTGCACAGTGTGATGGCACAACTGACTGATTGGATCCAACTGAAAGGATGTTGGTTCTTCTCCACTGGAGGAACATCTCCAAAAGCAGGAAAACCATTTCACAGACAGCTCACTACTCAAGAAATTATTTAGGTTCCCTTGTACTGGTGACTTCACATGCACTTTCTTTTATGGCTATTCCCATCTCCAGATTTTCAATGAGCACAAGTCTGATAAAGACCAGCTGAGGGAGCTGGGGGGGCTCATCCTGGAGAAAAGGAGGCTCAGGGGGGGCCTTCTGGCTCTGCACCTCCCTGACAGGAGGGGGGAGCGGGGGGGTCAGGCTCTGCTCCCAGGGAAGAGGGACAGGATGAGAGGAAATGGCCTCAACCTGGGGCAGGGGAGGTTCAGGTTGGATATTGGGAAAATTTCTTCAGGGAATGATTGTCCAGCCCTGGCACAGCTGCCCAGGGCAGTGGTGGAGTCCTCATTCCTGAAAGGATTTAAAAGCTGTGTGGATGTGGCACCTGGGGACATGGGTTACTGGTGGCCTTGGTAGTGCTGGGTTAGGCTTGATGGTCTTAGAGGCCTTTTCCAACCTAAACGATATTTCATAAAAATACCTAAGCTTGACATCTCCTGTTGAATCCACTATCAACTCAGTCAACACCCGTGTTATTTTTATAACATTTTTTGTAGCTGAACTTCTGGTGCCAGCTGAACTTCTCCAAGGGGATGTGCCAGGGACACAAAGCTGCTCTGGTCCAGTTCCCAGGCAGCATCTGCCATAACTTTGGGGACAATTTATGTTTGCCCTGTGCTCTGGTGTCTCAATGATTAGGAGCTTTCTCCAATGAGACAAAAGGGAGCTGATGGAGTTAGAAGTACATTGTTAATAGCTGGGGAAATCCATGAGAAGTGCTTTTAACACCTAAAGCGAAACTTGTTCTGTCAAGAGACCAAAGGCTTTTACCTCTGCTCCTTTTTCATATTCTGTGAAACTTTAATGCCCATCGAACTCAAATGCACCTTAATAAATATTGAATTTTGTACCATACCAAAAAGGTGCAAGTTGATGGCATAATGGCACATCTGCATATCTCACAAAGAACATCTGACAGTGCACATTGATGACAAAATACTCATTGACACAGGCAGAAAAAGAAAAGCAGAAAAACACAAGCAGCTCAGAAAACCATGAAAACCATGAAAACCAAATCTCTACCTTGAGTGGCTTAGCTAATGGGAACTTTTCTTTTACAAAGCATTAAACGTGGCCTCCTCAAGTGTGATCGTTCCATGAACCCAAATGTCAGCTTCCAGTCACTAGCTGGCATTTGAAACAAGTTTTCCCACTTATTGCAAAAGAGTGATTATCTGCTGGCTAACTCCCCTTGAAATCCTGAGATAACTCGCAGGCTCCAGACACAGTCCCACTTCTCTCACGCTCCTAATCCTAAAAGAACAGTCAGTTCACCAAAGGGAAGAACGGCAGCCTGAGAACTTTAAATTAAAAAAAAAAAAAAAAAAAGAAGAAAAAAAGAAAGAATGAACGAGGCCAATTTTCACCTATCACTATGATCTCTAAATTGCCTTTAATAAGCTTCTGCAATATACCAGGGAGCCTGGATTGTGGGCTGCTCGTCTGCAAAGGAGACAGCTCTATCTCCACGCCATGGCTTCTGCCTCCATCCTGGGCATATTAACTTCATTTATCTCCTCCCACAGACTGAGGGAGAAATAACCAGCTCTGGATTTCAGCACCTGCCCTTTATCTCTCTGTTTGTGCAGAAGTCTTCTAAAAGGCTAATTACTCAGCTTGGACTTTCCCTGCCTTCCACAGTGCACGGCTAAAAGCATACGCTTAAAATAATGTTAATTATATTGTTTGTCTCCAGTCAGGCTGCTCCAGGACTGGAAGGAAAATCTGAGTTAGATCTCCCATTTCCCAACAATTATTTGCTAAGAAAATGCACGATATCTTGCCGAATACAGACACACAAGCACACACATATATATATATATATTTATCCATGACCTATTGCTACCACACATGCTCACTTTGCATCCCATGTTGCTTCCCACAGTGAAAGGGAGCAGGAGCACCAGGGTGTGCTACAAAACTGATAAGCTCCATTATGCAGATGAGGATCGTGGCTCTAAGTGCTGTTATTTTTAGTTGACGTTGATTCACGTTTGAACTATGGGCTAAGCTACAGACTCAGGACCTGAGTACCTGTAACGCCTCTCAAATGCTCACTTCCTCAACAAAGGCCGAGATAAGCAACTAGAAAACATTCACTTGAAAACATCCCTGCATACATTAGGTACTTTACATAAGAAAAAAAAACCATCATGTCAGAGCTGCAGGGAAGCCAATGAGTAAAAGCTCTGCGTCCTAATTTTTCCAAACCATATCCATGTTCCAAATGCCTCCTCCGGAGTGCTTCAGCTGAAGATGGTTACTTCTAGGAGGTAGGAATAATATCCCTACAGGGTCTCTTGTACTTTAGAGCACTACAGAATGCTGTGGCAAAAGGCAAGGGTGGCTTGAAAATTAATTAGCAATTAACTGCAAAACTGGTGTATAGATTCTCAGGATTGAACTCCACTGCTTTGCACACTGCAATTATGTGTCAGCACAGACACAACAGACTCATAATTCCTCCAGACATTGTCCAAGCTGGCTGGGCACAAGTTCACCCCTATTCTGTTTGCACCTCCAGTGCTGGGGGCTCTGCTGGGCCCCTCAGACAAGAGACACGGAGGGGCTGGAGCGTGTGCAGGGAAGGGAACGGAGCTGGGGAAGGGGCTGGAGCACCAGGAGAGGCTGAGGGAGCTGGGGGGGCTCATCCTGGAGAAAAGGAGGCTCAGGGGGGACCTTCTGGCTCTGCACCTCCCTGAAAAGTGCCATCAAAGCGAGTGTGGGTAGGGCCGCTCCCACCCATCCAGACTTGCCCAGAGAGTGTCATTAAAGACATGTGGATTAAAGCTTTCTCCTTTATTTAGGTGCTGAAAATTCCTCAGAGTTATTGTGTAACTATATCTTTCCTCTGATCTTAATATGAGTTTGTCGAGCTTTAGAACAGCTTCCCCTGAAAACCTCGGAGACTGAAGTGGGAAGACCTGAGGAACTGTGACGTTCCCTTGACAGAGGTGCAAGGACAGAGGGCACCGAGGCTCACAAGGTCATTGGTACTCATCACATGCTGCTCATCATCATCGTCTGTGCAAAGGAAGGATGTTATTTGCATGTAAAAATTAATGCATGACTATGTATCTCTCTCTCTCTATATATATATGTATGCTACCAAGGTTAATGTCACCAACTTCTCTCCATGGAGAAGTAACCTGCTTTGGACAAACTGCTGCTCAGGAAAAGCATTTAAAAAAATAAAATAATAAAAGACAAAACCCAGTAGGTTTTGTGGGCAGTATAGAAGAATTATGTGACAGGCTGCGTTCACTTGGTAACTCTGTCCCTAAAATCACATACTCCAAAGGAAAAGGAAGTTCTCCAAGCATCCTTAAAACTGGAAGTACTTGTCTGCTTGGTGAGGACTTACAGAGCTTAGCACATGTCTAGCAGTTGGTTTGTTGCTTTAGGTGTCAATATAAATACACCATTTTGAATACTGTATATCATTAATGCAGAAAATTTAACCTTGATGGGATTTCACTGCAGAAACAACACTGCTGTAAATCATGGCTAATTGTAACTGATCAAACCTTCATTTTATTTATTTGGTGATGGCTCGACATCAAGAAGGAATCACTGCAGCCTCAACATAAGAGCTTTTACTTATCTGCACATGAGAATAGGTTGTCATAGAGAAAACCAAAGTTTCGGTGTTCCTCTGTATTCACAGCAACACAGTGCAGCAAGGACACAACCTGAAGGGCTGTGTTTGGATCCAACAACTCCTCTGGTGTTACTTAGGCTATTCCTGTACTGTGGCTCAGGACTCAGACTCTAGGCCAATCTCTCCCAAAGTAATTCAGTCTGAGTGACTAAATAAGTGCCATCTCAGGGACACGGGGAACTGCAGGAAAGACATTAGTATATGCAGCCAGCTAGACAATTCCCACTGGGTGTTTTAAAATTACCAGGGTATAAATAAATTACCAGCCATTGCCAATGGCCGTGTGGACTCAGTGCCTTATCAGATATTTTCCTAAAGTCACCACAAAGAAATGGGCCTTGAGAAGACACCCTCACTCTCTTATCACAGAGTAGGAACAAAAATAGTTCTGCAGAGAGCAGATAGTATTTAAAATATACTTGGTATAACAGAGAAGCAAAAGTCATTGTGTTTAAAAAATACACATAACTCCCATTTACTTATTTACCTACTTCCACAGATTTCTTTATTGTAGTATTTAAACACCACGTATCCATTAATGGATTTTAGTCTCACAAAACCTGTCAAGTTGGTAAATCTCTAAAGAGATCTGAGAGATTCTCAGATTCTCAGAAGAGAACAGAGGGGACTTCTCAGGATTGTATAAAAAGCTCATTGTCATGTTGATCAGACTCACAGGTCCTGAACTGATTTTCGCTAGGTTGTATAATTCTTAAGTGAAGTCCCAAAAATTTATGTTCATAGCATTCTACATAGACCCAGAGGGAGGTGCAGAACACTAGAGAAAGAAGAATAAATTAACAAAAAAAAAAAAATTTGGTTTCAGCATAACTAAGTAACAGATGGAGAGGTGAGACTGCATCTTAAATATATGATAAAGAAAACCTTAGCATCAGCAAATTTTAATTCCTCCACATGCTTCACTTTAATAACTAATCCTGAAATCTCACCCAAACATTTAGCAGAAATTAGGAATTTAAATTAAAACACACACATATGGCAACTGGCAGAGTATCAGTATTGATAGGAGAAATTATGCTCTGTTGTTACGGATATAAAGGACATATATGTGTAATTGATTGGAACAGTACACTTTAATTGATGAGGTCTTGAGCACTTACTCTTAGCCTGTCTTTGGGCAAAGCAACCGCTCCCTGCTTGATGATTTCCAGAACTCTCTCCACTGACAGCTCAGCTCCAGCTTGCTCTAATCGGGAGCTGAAAAAGCTGATCACCTGGAATGAAACAGAGCACACAGATAAATAGATAAGAAGAGACCTTTGTATCACTTCATACACCAAGCTGTCATCTTCCTTCTCGGCACTGCTGTATCTGTACTTTTTGTTTCTGCCTGTGTCACAGCTAGGGAGACTTTGTTAGTGTCAAATTAGCACAATTCTCAGCATCTTCCTGCAGTCATTTTTAACAGACAGATGATTTTACAATTTAACACACACAGCTGAATTAACAAATTCACATTTTCAAGTACTGTGCACTAACATATGCCCATATTTCTGTCAGCTCTGCACATCAGGATTTTTGAGGTCTTCTAGTCTTCTTATAATCTAACTAGAAATTTACTTTGATTGTCAAGAATTAAAGTAAAATCATTATGGTTTCAATGACTCCTGGACAGAAGACTTTATGACAACCATTACATATCTCAGTATGAGAGTCTACATGATTTCCTGGGGATTTTGTAGCACTCAAAGGCACAGTAAGCAGATGGGGAGAAAAAAGTCCCCAAAGTTTCTCTTCTTCCCACATAAACCACCTGAAGTCCCCTGTGTTCCTTCCCCATCACAAATTCCAGACCCAAGGAGCCACACATTCCCTCTCAACCCCAGTCATCTCCCAAGTGAGGCCAAGATGATGTTGCCCATATTTCCCTCCCCACCCCCTTTTCTGTGACCCAGCTGGTCCTTGTTAGCTAGAACTCAGCTAGGTCAGGCTTTAACTTTTATCCCTGTCCAAGCTCAGTAGGTCACACCAGAAGCAGACATCCCACCGGCAGTTCTCCATGTGGGACATCAGAAAACCTCCATTTCTATAGCTCCTTTCATCCAAAAAGAACACACTTTGCGAATCCCATCCCTTATCCCAGAGGAACTCTGCAGTCACGTAGAAGATCCAGAACTCAAAACAACACAAAAAGGGTCTTTTCAACACCTACTCGGAGTCCTTTGGAAGTACCACAAGAGCCACTAGGTAGAGCCTGTCTACACCTGAGCACCTGGGCTGGAGGCAATCACAGCTTTTGCTCACAGTGATGCTGCTGGATTTGGGTTCCCCAAAAGCCCCTCGGTTTCAAACACATCTCCCTGAAAAATACTGATGTCCACTTCCATCTGAATCACAGCCCCAGCCCATCGAGTAATCTTTGTTAATTCTCCCAAGTAGAAGGGGGGAAAAGTGTATTATACTACAAAATCTCTGCTGAGCTCTCTTTGTTCTGTAGTGAGACACAGCTGGAGCCAGAAACCATTACCCTAATTATGCCTCCCAGCTCAGCTGCTGTTCATAAAACAAAGACAGCTGATGGCTCGATTACTGTGAGATTCAAATTTGTTGTTCCTTTTTGTGACCCCCAGAAGCCCAGCTCTTGTTTTGAGCTGGGAGACTTGCTGGGATCTCTAGAAACTCTTGCACCAAGTGCGTGTGTGAGAGAGAGAGAGGCAGATTAAAGTTGCTGGAAGTTGCTTTTTGAGGTTATTATGGGGTTTTGGTGGGGTATTTTTCTGTTTTGTTTTACACAACAGAAGTAGGGAAATCAGTCAAGAGAAAATTCAGGTTTAACCTTCTGTGCCGTCCCTAGGATTATCTCCATACTTAAACAGAAAGGGAGAATTTCACTGCCCTTGGCAGATGCTCCAGGTAGGTTTTTACATTCTTACAGATAAGGACCCGTCGGAGTGCTGTGATCTCTGATCCTTGGAAAAAAAACAGGAGTAGGAAGATGTGCTGAGTTCATAAGCAAAGGAGCTGGAGGGAGGCACCAGAAATAACAGAGGGAAACGACAAGAGCGAGCTTGTGCAAAGAGCGTGAGGACCTTGGAGTGAGGCTGACATGGTTTTGGCAGGGTTTGGGACAAATTGCTGGTGGAGGATACGCAGCTCACAGAGGAACGAGTAAGTTGCCCGCAAACTTTGAGAGAAAAAAAAATCTTCCTGCATTTCAACACTCCCCTGTTGTCAGTAATCACGGGTGAAACCCATCCTCACCCAGGGCAGGCTCCTGCAGAAAATCCATCCCACTGGCACTACCTTGTTAGCTCAAGTTCTGCTAAACCACAACAAAAGCGGAATTTAATATTTAGCTTTTAATCAAAAGGATAAAATACTATCATAATGCAAACATGTAAAAAACCTGAATGAAGCTCACAGACGTTTGAGTTCTGACGTTTCCTATTTTGGAAAGTCAAACCCGTCAATCTTAACATGTTTTTAAAAGACTTATGTTTTTGTGGTAAAGGTACTAATCTCAGTTGGGTTATATTTCACAAAGAACAAAAGCAGGACAGGCTTCCAGTATTTTCAGACTACGTCAGCATTTCACAGAACTTTGAATGGCTATTTTTGATCTGCAGTTGATGACTAAAATTAAAAATATCGACTTCAATAATAATACTTATCTGTAGGTGTTATTTGCCTTACTACTTCAAACAATACAGAATTGAAGTAATTGTCTTTTGGACCCTGAGAGCACAATACTCCAATGAGGTACCCAATGAGTACCCCAATGAAATAATAAAAAAGAAAAAAGAAAAATTGAAAGAAAAGAATATGAGTTATACAGGACAGATCCTAAAAGAGGCATTTGCTTACTACCACTGAATCAGGAATAAAACCAAAAACATCCAACATTACATCCCTACTGCCCCCAAGCTCCCTCTGTAGCAGAAGGTCTAACACTTTACCTACTAATCTGGCCCAATATAGAAGTATAAAAGCTTAAAATTTAAGGAAGAGTAGCTTTTTCCTTTGAAAGAGCTTTAATTATCTTCCACTATTAAGTAACAGCTACATTTAAGGTAACAATGAAAATTAAAATATTTCAACTTCTTGTCCAATTAAAAAGAAAATGAACCAGAAAAAATAATCAGGGTGAATAATATTAAATGAGTTTCAGGTTTTAGTACATTGTTTAAAACACAAGGCTGAGCACAAGACTGTAATGTACAGAAAAAACTCTGGATCCTAGGGCAAGTAAATAAGGCTGAGAGATGGTGACTTTTTGATATTTTGAAAATTAATTTTCTCATTAATTATCTGGGCAACGGGTCTAAGAAAACAGAATACAACTGAAAAGACTGCTTAGGAAGAAGAATAGGAAGAAACCCCACAAGTTGCTGTGAATCACTGGTATCCAAGTCCTGCCTCTGAGTGCTGAGAGGCCTCTCCATGCAAGGAACATAACCTGTTCTGAAGAGCTCTCCCTCCAGTCTGGCTGCCATATTAACAGAGATTAAAAGGCACATCTAATCCTGGATTAGACAACCCCTCATCAGGAATACCTGATCACTGTCCAGATAAAACAACGTATTGAAAGCGACTGGTGCAGTGCGGAGTCTAATCCTGGCTGTGCAAGGTACCCAGACATGTGGTGTGATGAGGCTTGGTCACCACCAGCTCAGGCATTCCCAGGCTTTGTATTAAAATACTATTAATATTTAGAAACAAAAGCAGTTTCCTATAGTGATTTCAAAATCGATTTTACTCACAGACCCATGGAATGGTTTGGGTTGGAAGGAACCTTAAAGACCTTCCAGTTCCACCCCCGCCATGGGCAGGGACACCTTCCACTATCCCAGGTGGCTCCAACCTGGCCTTGGACACTTCCAGGGATCCAGGGGCAGCCACAGCTTCTCTGGGCACCCTGTGCCAGGGCCTCCCCACCCTCACAGCCAGTTTTCCCTGAGAAACTCATCTTTAGTCCTTTTGCTTTCTTATAAAGGTACTGACAGATATTAAAAGCGCTACAAGAAAGCTAGAATGATTTAAAGGCAATATTTCAGGTTTTAGGGATTTTTTTTCTTTAAGATTGTGAGAGAATAACCACAGTGTCTATTATTTCACCCAACTATAGTTTTTAATCACGGCTACGAGGCTGCAGTAAAGAAATATTTCTCTTTACTACAGCATGCACCAAGCAGCAGAGGTATCAAGGGCAAGATGTTTTCTCCATCTGGATTCTGCCAGTGGGTGCTGAAGTGCCATGAGGCCCGTGGCAGCTGCCTAACTAACTCCACAGCTCCTCTCTTTCTCCTCCAGCTAAGAACAACAGCATGATGTGCTGCTGCCTCTTCTGCCTGCAACTGTAAAGGTCAACTTTGCAAGAGAGAAGAAAAAATCACTCGGCACAAAATGAAAATGTTTTGAACCTAGTTTCGTCTTTTTTTTTTTTCCCCCCCTTCAGAAAGCTATTGAAAGAAAAAGAAACACATTTTGACATGGGGTATTTTATTTACAGCCATGCTGACTAGTGGGAGAGTCATCTGGTGTACTGATGGCACACCAAAAGGAGAAGAAAAGAAGAAAACAAACCTCTTGTCATAAAGTACCTCAGGATTAGCACTTCAGCTAAGTAGCTTCCACAGAAGAACATAAATCACAACTACATGCAGTAGCCAACAGTCATACCTGGAGCAAAAGGGACACAAAGCCAACCCTTGCTGACTTAAGAAGGGATGAAACAGCTTCAGGTGATTCAACAGCAGGAGAAACACAAGAGGTTGATCAGTGAACTTGAAGCACCAAAGTTTTTCAGATTCACGTTGAAATGAGGCACATGTTCAAAGACACACAAACTTTTTAAGGTGCTCTGCTCTTCTCTCCCCCACTCTTAGCAAAGAAAGTGCGTTGGAGTGAGGAGAAAAAAAAAAACCAGACAAAAAGCCCCTAAAACAAAAAAGCCCCTTAGAATATCTAACCAGGCTCTGGTACTCAGCAGGATCAAGGTTTTCCTATGGGCATTTTAAGGAAAACTGTGAAAAGTTGGTTCTCAGGTCCCTCAGGTCTTGCAGTCGGAGTTGCCATGCCAGAGCCTAAGCCAACTCAACTGATTTTAAAATCTAGCATGGAAATGTCTTCGGAGAATTAAATTCCTAGTAGGAAATTGCACCAATCAAGTCCTTTGCATCACTAAGCCATTGCTCCTGACCTCCTGATTTCTATCAGACTATTTTGCAAACAAAATTCCAGCAGCTCCTAGTCTAGCCTGTTCAACCACACACAGTATCTGTCACTCGCTCGTAGGAAATATGTGAAAGCCAAGGGGTTCTCGCCGTGGCCATGAACTAAACACATCCTTAGGAATGATGAGCAAAGATTCTCCACCAAATTCCTCAGACACATCTGAGGGTGCTGACCAAGTTACAGATCACGTCTGAAGAGGAGTCATATAGGTAGCTCCCTCCTGAAATATTTCTGCACAAGGCCAGAAGAGGAACCACAACATTCCTCTTTGTTCACCATCCAGAAGAAGAATACCTAATTTACTTAAGCAAGATGCACAATATTCTATTAAGATGGCTTTCTAAAATGAAAAGTAAATTAATAGAAAACAGAAGGTGTTTTGATTTCAGTTTCTTCTGTACAGCATTAATGGTTCCCATATGTTCCCCATCAGCTGACAATGGTGATTTTTAGATTATTTATAAAAACCCAAAGGCAAATAAGTAGTTTTCAATAAAAATTGTTCTATACACTGATGACCCTTGAACACTTAGCCATTTTTGCCTCAATGATAATGCACACAGAGATTACGTGTTATGTCCAGAGGAAATGGAATGGTCCAAATCCTGAGGTGCAATCCAGAGTTGCTGTGGCCAGATCTGCACCACAGGTAACCCTGAAAATTCCAGCTCTGCTCTAAGCCCTAGTGGGGCTGCAGAGCCATCCCTGTATCCACCTGCCTGGTCTGTCCTCTCTCCCAGTGTCATCCTGCCAAACGTCTGCCATCCAGAGGTCTCCAATGCTGAAGTCCCTGGAAACCTACCACAGTGCTTTGTTATTACGAACCTTGGAAAGTCTTTCCTTATGACCTGTGAACCCACAACTATGTGAAAAAGATTATTCCATTTCCCTTCACAGCAGCATTTTATTTGAAAAATATCACATCACTTTTGCCTTCCTTTGGCAAATCAGCACCTTCAGAGGTCCTGTTTTCTACAGCTCTTATTTCTCCCTGAAAGAAAGACACTGAGGGTCTGGAGCGTGTGCAGGGAAGGGAAAGGAGCTGGGGAAGGGGCTGGAGCACCAGGAGAGGCTGAGGGAGCTGGGGGGGCTCATCCTGGAGAAAAGGAGGCTCAGGGGGACCTGGAATTCTCTGCACCTCCCTGACAGGAGGGGGGAGCCGGGGGGGGTCGGGCTCTGCTCCCAGGGAACAGGGACAGGATGAGAGGGAACGGCCTCAAGTTGCACCAGCAGAGGTTCAGGTTGGATAACAGTGAAAATTTCTTCATGGAAAGAGTTGTCTGGCTCTGTCAGAATCTGCCCAGGGCAGCGGTGGAGTCCCCATCCCTGGAGGGATTTAAAAGCCATTTGGGGACACGGGTTAGTGGTGGCCTTGGCAGTGCTGGGGAATGGTTGGACTCAATGATCTTGGATGGCTTTTTCAACCTAAATGATTCTGTGATTTTAAACCCAGAGCAATCCAGCTGAGATGTCACCAGCATGAGTGGGTTTAGAGGACACCTCTGGGTTATCCTACATTTCCACACACACAGATCTGCAGCAGATGCCTCTTTCTAGTTCCACCATCAACTACTCATTACTATCTCTTCAGTACATTTTCCAACTAATTCTCTATCAAATTTTTAGCCTTTTCACCTCTTTCATGCTTCCTTTTGGTTAATGAGAACATTATGTGCAACAGTAAAAACAGTAAGTATTAAAGTCAATATATGTCATATCTATTTTATACATTCTTGACAAGGCAAACTGGCAACTGTTCTGGTGTCCAGAACTCATTACAGACCTCACATATTCAGTATTTTGGTCACATTTCTTCAATATGGAACATTACCACACTGCCTGTTAATATTCCTGCATTAAATGCAAATATGGATGACAGTTTAGGATCAGAGAATCTTACACCATTTGGGGGGTGGAATTTGCTGGAGCAGAAGAATGTCAAAGCAACCCTGAGTGTAACACATCTGCTCATATGGATCTTTAGTGCTATCTGATGATGGGAATCACAGAGTCCCAGAATGGCTTCGTTAGAAGGGACCTCAAAGATCATCCCATTCCACCCCCTGCCATGGGCAGGGACACCTTCCACTATCCCAGGTTGCTCCAATCCGGCCTTGGACACTTCCAGGGATGGAGCAGCCACAGCTTCTCTGGGAAACCTGTGCCAGGGCCTCCCCACCCTCACAGCCAGGAATCCCTTCCCAATATCCCATCTATCCCTGCCCTCTGGCAGTGGGGAGCTATTTCCCTTTGCTCTGTAACTACACACAATTGTCAAAAATTACTCTCATGGTTCCACTCTATCCTGGGTGCAGACAATCCAGACCTACTTTGCTGGTTAATGACCAGAGAAAGTACCAAGAGAGGGAGTCAGGATGTAGCACAGCTCCTGCAGACATACCTGGGGGCACTTCAGAATGTAATTTCTCTTCCTTCTCTTCCATTGCTAAAAAAGCTGCAACATTTACCACTTCCACCTAGAATTTACACAATTTGGGCCACCAAATTCCATTGATCACAACTGCCTGAAACCCAGCACAGCCCCACAACACATGGAAGTTGGTGGATCCATCCTCTTCTGAGTAACCAGCTTTGGCCACATGAAAAGCCAGACCAGCTCACTATTCTGTCTAAAAGCAGCCTGGGGTGGATGCTTAAAAAAGAATATAAGAGCAGGTCAAGAATAGGGAGATCCTTCCCATGAAAATATCCTCCCAGCCTCCAGCAACATCCAGTTTAGAAATTTATTGAGCCAAATCTTTGAAAATTTTTTCTCTGACACCTTTTAGAGCACATCTACATTCCAGACATCCACAATGTTCGACACAGCCATGAGGATGGAGCTCCCAGCTTCACTGCAGAGAAAAGCCTGATAAGTTCTGGGAGACAGAAATTCATTTTGGTTTTTCTCAGATCCTGCCCACATGGTCCCAGACAAGCTGCCTGCAATGTGTACAGTAAAACTAATGTGATTTTCCACTTTTTCAAGGGATAGCAAGACCAGTTATAACATTTTGGCTGTAGCACATAAGACAAAAACTGGTTCTGTATGGGATGGTAGTGCTGCCAGCACTGTGTATAAAGTGCAGGACACGACAGGGTGGAAGAGGAGTCAGCTGAGTCTCATCTTTTATTCAGATCTACAAGCCTGACAGCTCTCACCACTTGCCAGCTGGTGACAGGTACATTTAAAAAAAAAATTTTAAAAAAATCTTTTTTTTGACATCCTCACTTCTCTAACAAAGGAGCTATTTTAAAATTCAACATGCTCCCTTGGAAAGCCTTAAATAGTTTCTGAGTGTAACTGGCATTATGTTCTAAGCCAATATTAAATAGTTTTGGGGAGGAATCATTTAAATTGTTGAGGAAAACCTACACTTAAGTGTTACAAAGGACATGCTGCTATCAGTGGGTGGCACAGGGCTGCATGCAGAAGGATCTGGCCACCACTGTTAACCTGGATCTGGACAAATAACCAGAGAAGGTCCCTATCTTGACCAGGAATGAAGACTACTGTTGTTTTCACTGCATCATCTCCTCTTTATACAACTTGAAGACATCTTCTCCTAATCATCCAGGCAGCATCCTGTTGGCTGTAGTGTGCATCTGCTGGAAATTTGGAGAGTTTTGAGCTTCAAGTCCTCTGCTCTCCAAGCTCTCGCATGACCAGAAAATATGATGTGAGAACAGAAGAGGAAGGGATAGGTACAGAGCAGAACTTCAGTTCAACATTTGAAATTAGTTTCCTTTATGGACCATCAAATATCTGTCAATCTCCTGTGATTAAAAGGAAATCAAAACAGAAACTCTGCAGGTTTTTAGCCACATTAAACATGTTATCCACTGCAGCCAGAGATTTAGCACCCTGCTCAGCCCTTCCTTCCAGTATTTTGCATCCAGTGGTCATAGTGTGGCTTCAAGCATTGCTCAGCTCTGCAAACACCGACTAAAAGACAGAGAAACAATTTTGCTTAAAATTTCTCTAGCAGGAATCATTACTCAGGTTCTCAATATGAACATTAAAGCCACTATCAGATGCAGCTATAGTTAACAAATGTTTCCCAAAGTCATACTCCATGAAGAGCCACACTGGCAATAGCTTCTCATCCACAGTCATTTTCTTTTGTTTTCTCCTAAAATGTTTCCTTACCCAAGAGGAAGATTCTTGCGGAGACACCTTGTAGGTGAAAACAACACACACTCAGGTACAGCCCAGGGAATAAGGCAGCTGAATGCCTGCTTTTAGTTATTTCAAAATAATTCCGTCATCATTAATAGCTTGGTGATGGGGATAAGGGAAAAAAAGAAAAAGATTGTTTGATGATGAAAATCTGTTTTTGCTCTCCTGAAAAACAGGTTTCTATCAAGGAGCAGTTAAGAGAAGCTGATGCTGTCCTCCCTTTGGGGGGTGAAAAATGTATCACAGCTTGGGAATTCCTTACCAGAGGCATCTCAAAAACCCCTTGACTCTGCTGAGTTAAACATGTGGTAAAGGGTTTGAAGAAATTAGAGGGTTGGAACTAGATGGTCTTTAAGGTCTCTTCCAACCCAAACCATTCTGCGTTTCTATGTTGCCCAGAAGTTGCTACAGTGGAGACCCAGAAAACAGGAAAGACAAACTCAACACCCTAAAAACAAACTAGATAGAGGCAATGACTATTTTCCACTTCTCAAAAGAGACCAAATAACCCCGTGCGCTCACCAGATCTATGTTCTGCATGATGTCCTGGAAGGAAGGGTGAGTCCGGAACTGCTCGAACAGATCCCGCTTGTAAAGCAACGCGTACACCAAGTTCGGGTTGTGATGGAGGGAGTTTGTCAGGCAGGAGTTGATGATCTCCAGCATCATCCGGATCACTTCCTCGATCACATTCAGGTCTTGCGCCTTTAAGAAAGGGATACAAGGTTAGTGTGGCCTTTTCCACTGTAAAATATACTGAGTAATAAAGGTAATTATTATTAATGGAGCTATTAGCTGGTTAACGTCTCTGTGGTGAGGAAATCTGGCTTCCCTGTATCTGGAAAAGATCTGTTTTCTCCTGTAATCACCAAAATTTTAATCAAAATGCATCACAGTATTCAGCCTCATAGCTTGATTCTCTCAACGGGATCCATCTTCTCATGACATAAAGCATTATCATACTGTAATCAGCCAAACAGACCAAGGGTCAAGTGAACTCAGTATTTTCAACCCTTCCTATCCTAAGTAAAAGCGCTTCAGCATATGTTTAATTTAATGCGTTTTCTGTTGACACCCCACTTGGGGGAGCAGAGATAGAGAGAAGACAAAAAAAATATCAGAAGAACAAAAAGTGGCTGATCAAAGAGAAAAGCAAAGATTGGAGAAAGAAAACTGATTGGATCAAACCCCATTACACGTTGAATATCCGTCACTGTTACCAGACTTTGTCCCTTTGACCTTTTTTTAAAAATTATTTCCTTAGTATTGAAGAATACTTGTAATTAATGAAAAAAAGAAATCTCCTGTTGTTGTGCACTAAGCCTTTACAATCAAGATAAACTTGTAGAGCTTTTCATCTTGTCAGTGCTTTTGACAAACCATTCTCGATGATTCTGAAACTCAAGCTTTCTAAGCTGAACAAACTGGCATTTGAATTCCTGCCAGCCTTCTGTATTTCTCGCCTTGAGCTCCACATCAGGATATTTCCAATACAGTTGTTCAGACTGGTGAACAGTCTGTCCTCTCGTGGAATAGGGTTAAAAAAGGCAATTTTAACTTGTTCATATTGTTAGGTCTCTCCATCACATAAAGCATTGTTCTGTGAGACTTTACAGGTCTGGCAAGAATATGAATCATACTAAATCAGCTTGAGTTTTTCTGCTGGGTACAAACACTGAAACCACTGACATTTCCTTTCACCAACTGCTCACAAAGCCCATTTTCTGAGTTATCACAAGGCACTTAAATTCTTCATAATAAGGCAGTACTTGCAACAGCATTTTGTTGGACTGTCATTCAATCTGTACATAGTTATTTTCTACTATAAAGTAGCACTGTAGGAATCATCACTTGCCAGATAAATTCTCTTACCAAGGCAGAAGAGAATACAGAAACTTTTCATTATCCAGGTTAGACTCATAAAGAGCAAAATTCTCTGCTACCACTTTGCTCTGGCTGTTTTCAATGCAAAGCAAAGGTGTATTTCCTCCTGCAAGTGTAAACCACAGAATCCCAGAATGGTTTGGATTGGAAGAGACCATAAAGCTCATCTCGTTCCAACCCCCTGCCATGAGCAGGGACACCTTCCACTATCCCAGGTTGCTCCAAGCCCCATCCAACCTGCCCTTGGAGGTTTCCAGGGATGGGGCAGCCAGAGCTTCTCTGGACAACCTGTGCCAGGGCCTCCCCACCCTCATAGCAAAGAGGTTCTTCCCAGTATCCCATCTAACCCTGTCCTCCAGCAATGGGAATTGAAATAACTGCTTCAGCAGGAATCCAAGGAAAAATCCACACCTGACTAACTCATCTGGGAAGTAGTGCTTGCCTATCAACTTGGATTTATTTCAGAATATGCTGTATTATGGTGGGTTTTAAAAAGCCCTGAGCAGTGACGTAATTCTTTCCCCAATGCAGCAAGGTGAGCTGGTGACCAAGACAGTGTCCTAAAACACAGCATACTTGACTTTTACAGAAATACTATGATTCAAAACCAACTGAGATCTATCCAATTACCAGAAAGGTAATAAACCACACAACTCCTTTTCAAAAACTAAATGTTTTCCAATAAAACATGCTAACCTTAAGCCCTAGACATGCAGCTAGTTGAAACAGAAAGCATTACTAACCATCTCCAAACAGGCTGGAGATTGCTAGTGGTCAGCTTCAATCAATTAAAGGCTGCAAAGGTTATTGCTCAGTAATTAAATCTGAAGTTTTTAGGAGCTGATGGACAGAATCAATTGCCTGTTTTTCAGCTACCATGTTCCAGCTGAAGAATCTGGGACCCAAACGAAAAAAAGCAGGGGGTACAGTGAAGACTTTTACCCACAATGACTACACCAAAAGAAATAATTTATAAGAAGAATGAGCTCCATAAAACACAGACAAGTGGGACTGAATCCCAGTATTGCATATACGTTACAAGGAGAACTCTCCTAAAATTAGCGGTCGAAGCACTTCTAAAGGCTTAAAAGTCTTCAAAACAAAGGAAAAAACAAGCAGAAAGCCAAAGACAGCATTTGGACGAGATAACGGAGAAATGCTGTAAGAGCTGATAAAATGCTGCATGATTTTTTTGCTCTGTATCACTGGTATCAAGATATTGCCCCTCTGCATCCAAACATGGCATCAAGACAGGTAGGAATAAGGTTACAAAAGCATTTTATTGTTGAAATTTATCACCCTGAACACAGCTGAAATGCTGAAAGTGTATGGCCAAGTCAAGGACTATCACATCATCCTCAGCAGCCTTATAAGACTATTTTTTTTACTGGATTAGCTGTTACATGACAAGAAAACAAAGATATTGATTTGTGGGGGACAAGTAGACACATTTCAATCTATTAAACAGTACACTTAAATGAGAAGAGTTAAAAGTAACACCATTTTTCTATTGCTTACAATTGACAAATTCAATGTGGTGTTCACATTCAAAATCATTACAGTATTCCTGTACAAAACAGGTCTCAGATAATGGCTCTGTCAACACTGAACTGTACCAGTCCTCCCCTGTTTTGGTTTGGGTTTTTTTTGTTTATACCCATGGAAATAATTATACCCATCAATACAAGAAAGGGGAAGCTTAAAGCTTGGTACCAACTCTGTGAGACTGAAATCACACTTGCAGAAGGGTAGGCACAGCACCAATGCTACTATGGCAATCCTAAGTAATCACCTCATGCTCCTTCTCTGAAGAGCAATTAAATGTGGCATTTTTTTACAAAGATTCTATTTTTTAAGGCAAAACCCCAGATGCTTGGTTATGCTGTAGCTGCACAAGGAATAAACCAACAGCAACAGCTACAAGAGAGCCACGTACAGTTCTGGGTAGTCTGGGTCTCTTTTGTTGAAAGAAAAAGGAAAAAACAAGTGATTGAGCCAGAGGAAAGAGAATGGAAATAAGCTGAGAGGATGCGGGGGAAAATAAGACAAATGAGAACATTATCTGGAGAAAAACAATTTGAGTTTGATAAACACTAACAAGGAACATGCAAGAGTGTAAAGCCAAGGCAAATGATGGGCAGAGCGAGATGTTCTTGGATCTGACCATCCTGGAATATTGTTGTTTTCCTTACTGCAACACAATTAATAATTAGCAAGGCATCCTCCTGGGCAAAGACTTCCAGAGAATTCAATACCTGCACATTGATGTGCAAAACCAGTTGAAAAGTATATGTCTTACAAATATTGGGGAAGTCAAGCAGCCTAATCACTAAACACCAGACATGTGGTCACAGTTCAGTTCCTCAAGGACATATTTACCCATCAAAAGATAAATCACCAGAAGTGGAGGATGCAAAAACTCAGTGTCACCAAAAACCTGTTTAATTTATGGTACCCATCTTCTGGTTCCCACATCAGAACATTCTGAGTGCTCATCCATTTAATTCAATTTGACATCACATTAATTTTAATTTTTGTAATAATACAGAACCGGTAAACAAAGTTCTATTATGAATTAATGCAAATCTCCAGCCTCTAAATGTTAATAATTCCGAGGAGATAAAGGGAGGCATGTCCTTGTGTGATTTAGCTTAACTTTGCATAACCATCTCTCGTGGGGATGGCCATGCAACCTGAGCGCGGGTAATGCTTCAACTGCCAGTTACCAGCAGTGACAGCACAGATATATCCAAGGGCATGCTGAAGTCTTAATTTCAGAGGAAAATAATTAATGAAATAGTTGTTTTTGTCAGGTTAAAATTTTAGACTTTCGACACAGAAAGGGGGCTTATACGAAAGATGGGATGAGAGGTTTTAGTGGGGCCTGTAGTGGTAAGACAAGGGGTGATGGTTTCAAACTGAAAGAGGGGAGATTCATGATAGATGTAAGAAATTGTTTACAAAGAGGGTGGTGAGGCCCTGGCACAGGTTGGGCAGAGAAGCTGTGGCTGCCCATCCCTGGAAGTGTCCAAGGCCAGGCTGGACAGGGCTTGGAGCAACCTGGAATGAGATGAGATTTAAGATCCCTTCCAATTCAAATCATTCTGAGATTTTATTCCATAAATCTAAAAAGCACTGGTGCACAAACTTAAGCCTCATATAATGTCCACATGACCACTATATATTTCAGATTATGTCTCAGTCATATGATCATATATTAGTTGATTGCAAACTAGAATTCACTTCAATGCAACAATATCCTCCCACCTCTTTTACCTGGATGTGTAGTAGTCCCCAGTCCAAAGCAACAAATAATTCTAAGCCTTAACAGCTCTACTTTGCAATTTTTCTACAAATCTCAGATCTAACAGAGCAACTTTTCCATCGAGACAAGATCCATATGAATGGTGTTACGCACTATGCGACAACAGCTTTATACACCCAGGTCACTGCTGCCTCCTAAGAAAGCCCCATTTCTCACTGTGCATCCATACTGCAGTAATTTTCCAGGCAAATAACACTTTCAGCTAAAAAACTATTAAATATACAATTAGCACAATAAGCAGGAAGAAGCTTATCTGCCTTAAAAAACAAAACCTGAGCAGGGATAGGATGGGTAAGGCCATACCCCACAACTGCACAATGTAAACAGGTGAAAAAAAACAAAACAAAAAACAAAACCCAAAAAAACAACAGGAAAGGCAAAGACTAGTGAAGTCTAAATCCAAAGAAAGCTGACGAAATAAAGGGAAATGTCACATGCAATAGCAAAAGAAATACACGATGGAAATGCAGGCTGACAAAAAGAACGTGTCCAAACACAGTCCTGAACTAATTTATAACAATGAATGGCTTTTAGCGAGTGGGATCTTGCTGCTGGTAATAGGATGCTTTGACATTTGAGTTTTCAAAAGTGCAAGTTACTTTATGTTGAACCTCAGTGGCTTTAGTTCACAATGATTGACACTGCAGGTCGCTCTCTGGCAGGGCGAGGAGTGCACACACTATGCAAAGCTGTGAAGAAGCTACTTAAAACAGCTGGAGATGTTCTAACAGCTTCCTTCCTGGGAAGTCCACAATTCACAGCAGCAAAACCACCTTGGACTCACCACTCTCCCAGTTGGTTCTGACATCTGCTCCCTTTGCCTCTCTTTGCAAGTCAGAGAATCACAGAATGATTCGGGTAGGAAGAGACCTTAGAGCTCATCTCATTCCACCCCCTGCCATGGGCAGGGACATCTCCCACTATCCCAGGTTGTTCCAAACTCAATCCAACCTGGCCTTGGATGTTTCCAGAGATGGAGCAGCCACAGCTTCTCTGCCCAACCTGTGCCAGGGCATCACCACTCTCACAGCCAACACTTTCTTCCCAATATCCCATCTCTCCCTGCCCTCTGGCAGTGGGAAGCCATTCCCTGTATTCTGTCCCTCCAGACCCTTGTCCCAAGTCTTCAGCTGTCCTGGAGCCCCTTTAGGTTGAACACCCACAGAGCAGAGGGGCTCCAGCCTCAGAGCATCTCTGTGGCCTCCTCTGGACTTGCTCCAACAGCTCCACATCCTTCCTATGTTGGGGGCCCCAGAACTGGAGGCTCTGCAAGTGGGGTCCAGTCCTCCTCTCCCAGCCAGGCAGGACAGAGGAAGAGGAGTCAGAGGAAGGTGCAGCAAGCACAGGGTACAACACTCTGTGTACCAGAGAGGGCTGCACCATGTCTACGTTGCTGCATCCACACTGGGGACCACCCATCATCCTCAGGTCTGGGGCTGAAGGCTTCCATATGGATGCAGGGATAGAGGAAAGGTGAGGGCGGGTGTTGCTCAGGCAACCTTAATTATGGCTTTTCTCCATTCTGAGCCCCTCTCCATGATGACTCACTACAGTTTTTCATCTGTAATATTTTCAGTGAGATTCCACAATGTGCAAACACAAATAATAAAAACTTCTAGTCATAAATGACTGCTTCCTTCATGACGCAGACAGGGGTATAACAGCAATTTTGTCAGCAATGGAAAACAAAAGGACACACACCCTGCATGCTTAACAAATATCAAATAGACTAAGAATGCCAAATTAACCCCAGACAGACATCTCCTGCCATTCTTTTTACCAGGGAGAAACAAGGAGGATGTAAAATTTGGTAAACTGTTCCAGACCCATAAGCTGCAGCCACAAAAAGTATCGCTGAATGTACAGCTTTGGTTTATTTTCCATCACAATCTTTTTCATCTGGCTTTGCACATCCTAAGGAATACTTCAAATAATTATGTTCTTGGACATTCAGCAGTTAGTTCTTCCATGCCTGCCTGAAACCCAGCTATTACAGACTCCAGGGTGGTATTCCACACTTTTTTGTACAGAACAGACAAGTGACACTTCAGAGAATTTCATCTTGATAACGTAATTTAACAGTATCCACAATTATAACAATGTAAACTTCTCTTTCATCTTTACAGGGAATATGTACAGTTAAATAGCTTCAAATATTTTACTTTATTTTTAGTTGCTTTAAGAGAAGCATATGTATCTTGTTTGTATTAGCTTTGGGGAGATTCCAAGAGAGCTGTCTGAATTTCCTGCATTTTCAGCAGAAAATAAAACCTTCAACAAAATAAACTTGCTCTGCCAAAGGAGTGGAAGAGCAGAGGGGAAAGAAGGAAGCTCACAAGAAAGCTGTTCTTGCCCTCAGTGTGCAAAGGAACTTCAAAGCCAAGCCTTTAGTGACTGGAATCTTATCTTCATCTCTTTTACTGGCAATACACTTCAGCTGTTCTATGTCAAACCCAGACAACTTTTGGTCAAGTAGGTATTAAGTGAAAAAATGCAGGGCCTATGGTGATTATAACCTCAAAAAGTAACCCTGGCATCTCTGATCACTGCTTAGAAATGAAAGCAGAGCTGCCACACCAGAGCAAAGCTTGTTGCCAAACACTTGACTATACAAACCGTCCATCCTGACACTCCTTCACTGCCTTCCCAAATAACTGAGCAAGCTGAAAGGGCAGGTTTTCAGCCATGTCCATGCAGTTACATGACATTTCCCATGAGGAACACGGTGCTTTCAGCCCATACCACCACGTCAACACCCACCACAGCCCATGACAAGGCTATGCTGCAGGAATTGTCGTGGTGGTGGTATGACTTCACCACACCATGTTTATTATCCAGCTGACCTACAGCTGATTCACAGCTCATCTCCTGGTCACCTCTCCATCTCTTCTTCCATCCATGCCCTTGCTATCTTTGAAATTCCAATCCTAAAACATTTCGCTTTGAAATACTTTAACTGATCCTCTGCCTCCCTCAAAGTCAGGCTCCAAAATCAACCAAAAATTACTATAAAATGTCCCAAATTCCCTTAGTGCTTTACTGATTCTTGATGATGCTTCACTCTCCTAGTCCTGTGTCCATTATACCTGTTTACTAAGGATCTTACAATTCACAGAATCCCAAAATTGTTTGGTTTGGAAGGGACCTTAAAGCTCATCTCATTCCCTCAGCTGGGACACCTTCAACTACACCAGGCTGCTCAAAGCTCCCCAATGAACCAAGTAAAATAAAATTACTTTCATCCCAACTAGCTCAGACAAAGTAAATTACTATGTCAGGCCACTCTTTAAGGTCAAGATTCAGAGGCCAGTGTAAGTCCACCAGGAAGGTCCAGCATAAGGGCATCCACCACATATATCCACCCAAAATACCTGACAGTCACCAGGCAGGAGCTCCAACACTGCCCATGAGAGAAGACAGCATTTCCAAAACAGATGCAACAATGACAACATAATGCAAATAGTATTTAGTAGAACTAAACTCAATGATTGTCGTCAAGGAAAACCTGGGAAACAACTGTTGCTAGGAAAATAACAACATTCCTACTAAGAAAATTACAGTTAAAACCATGAATTTGCATTTTTGTCAAACCATGCTTGAAATACTAATCAGGTTTTCTTGCTGTTGAAAGGAAATGGACATTTCTCCACTTCCTCTTGAAACTAAGCAGTATCCCTAGAGGTATTGGAAGATTTTGTTTAGTTTAACTGGTAGAACAAGAAAGAACAAGTTCCATATGCAACCCCAACTCCCCCATACAAAGGTAAATAGATCATCATGATACAGGCTTTAATTAACAGAACCTCTCTACCTGGAGAAGAGTTCAAGGACTTTAAAGACATTCCTCGAGTGAAAGAGTTTCTGATTACAGCCCTATGCATTTGGCTTAACTGCAAAATGTCACCAGCAAAACTGTTTGGAGGAGTCACACAGGAATTACTGCAGCAGGAACGGAAACCTCCACACTTAACATGGAACCATGGAACGGTTTGGGTTGGAAGGGACTTTTAAGACCATCTTGTTCCACCCCTGCCATGGGCAGGGACACCTTCCACTACCCCAGGTTGTTCCAACCTGGCCTTGGACACTTCCAGGGATGGGGCAGCCACAGCTTCTCTGCCCAACCTGTGCCAGGGCCTCACCACCCTCACAGGGAAGAATTTCTTTCTAGTATCTAATCTAAACCTACTCTGTTCCAGTTTAAATTCACTCCCGCTTGTCACTACATGCTCTTGTAAAAGTCTCCTTCCATTTTTTTGTAGGGTTCCTTCAGGTACTTCCTAGTTTTACTTTTTTTTAATTGCATTGCAGGTCTTACATAACAAAAAGTTTCTCATTTATGCATCTAATGTAAATGAATGTAATGAAATCTCTAGACCTACAAGTATATTCCTTAAAGATGATTTCTGATGGACCTCTTTGAGGCAACTAAGTGGTCCTTCAAAAAGGGACAAACTTGCCAATTATTTAGGAAGGTACACTTACTACATACACACTAATTTTTGTGTTTCAGTATGTGCTTAAGTCCAGATTTAAGCATCCTTATCTTATCTTTACTGCTTCTTTGGAATGTGTTCTTACTCTTTTTATCCTATGTCATGTTAACTGAAATACAGAAACCCTTATTCCTATCATGAAGTAGAATAAGATGGAAAACATGCAAATACCCAGGAAAAAAAAAGACCAATTAGCAATTTAAACCAAACAGTTTTCTTCACATTTTTCCTTCACACCTCCCAAATTTTCCTCCATACAGTACACCACAGTTACAGGATTTACCCACCAGGTCCTTATAGTCCCAGCATCATCTCCTACTACATTATCAACTTGGTATTATGTTTAGCAGTCACTCATTGCAAAAAGTGTGTGTATATATATATACATATATATATATCTGTATGTTAACATATTTCCCATGAATTGACTGCTGTCATTCAAGAAAACCACTCAGTGCCACAGATTCCTCAAATCCTGGGGGCTCTGCTGGGCCCCTCAGACAAGAGACACGGAGGGGCTGGAGCGTGTGCAGGGAAGGGAACGGAGCTGGGAAGGGGCTGGAGCACCAGGAGAGGCTGAGGGAGCTGGGGGGGCTCATCCTGGAGAAAAGGAGGCTCAGGGGGCACCTGGAATTCTCTGCACCTCCCTGACAGGAGGGGGGAGCTGGGGGGGGTCGGGCTCTGCTCCCAGGAAACAGGGACAGGATGAGAGGGAACGGCCTCAAGCTGTGCCAGGGGAGGCTGAGGGTGGATATTGGAAAAATTTCTCCAGAAAAAGGGTTGTCCAGCCCTGTCAGAGTCTGACCAGAGCAGTGGTGGAGTCCCCATCCCTAGAGGAATTTAAAAGCCATGTGGATGTGGCACTTGGGGACATGGATCAGTGGTGGCCTTGGCAGTGCTGGGGAACAGCTGGATTTTATGGCTTTTCCAACACAAACGATCCTACAATTCCATGATTTTGCAGACCTACCTTCAGTGTCTAAGCAATTTTAATTGAGAAGGTGTTGAAACTAACTGAAGAAATACTCATCCCTCGCTAAGGCTGTCAGCTGCACAGAAGCTGAATTTGTAAGTTCTCCTCTGGTTCCTCACTGATTAGATCCTGTGGTTCAGCATCTCTGCCGTAAGATTTCAAAACCATCACTGACTTAGAACTTTCACGAGTTGTCTTCCACTGGAAGTACCACTCTGAATAATTCTGACCCTATCCAAGGCAAGAAACATCACAGGGAGACTGTGTTATCCAAGCCCTCGACAACAAACAGACTGCATGGAGTTTCCATCATTTCCATACTACCCAAGCAGAGGTCCTGATGACACACAGGATGTCAGTGGGAAAACTCAGTGCTACTCTCTACCCAGCAGCCAAAATATTCTGTATTCCTGCCCTTGGGGTGAAAATTACAACTGAAATTTCTGTGGGAGGCATAAGAAAGTCAGAAGGTGCTTGCAGAGCAGATATATCCATTATTATATCCATTATGTGGGGAATGCTGAGGAGGAAAGTGAAGGGGTGTCAGTGCTGAGGACACACAGTGTCCTGCCCCTTCCTCAGCACTGCAACACTTGTGCTCTGCTCAAACAGCAAAAATCACTGCAAAGGTAAACTGAGGTGGGCAACTCACTAATAGAAAATCACCACAAAATGGAAAAACCCCCTCTTGATGGCTTCATGACAACATTAGGCACGTTTAAAAATAGTAATTACACGAAAGGTTTGATTTAACCTGTTGTTCATGAAGAAATTGACTGTGTGCACACACAAAACTTTCTATGATGGTTCAGTGTTAAACACCAGCAGTGCACGATAAAAAGTGTCAGGTCCCAGATAAAAGACACTTGATAAGGGGATATGGTTTGACATTTACAAACTGCTGTGAGTAGGAATATGCTGCTTTACAGCCATCATTATATCAGAGATGAAGATGTATCATGGAGAAGGCTTTTATTTCTTATGATATATTAAGAGATAGCAGCATGGTTAGGAATGTAATCCAGAAATTTCTCTTTATGAAACCACCTGGCATACGTACTATATTCATTCTTTCTGTGGTGTTAAGAATTTTGAAAATTAGAGAGGATTAACACAGGGGTGAGAAACATATCATATTAAAGAAAAAAATTGTATTATTGATCTTTGAAGTGGTTTGCAGTGTAAAGGAGATAAGTCCTTTTAAAATATAAGACAGTATAAGAAAGTGTTTTTGTTTTTCTATTATCCTACCATCTCTTCAAAACTAGTCATTGTCAGTAAAAGTATCATTTATTTTATTAAGGTGAGCCTGAAAAGCCTCCATGAAAAAATTTCAATAACTTCTCTCTCCAGCTGAATAAAATGCAGACCGTAAGGAGATGAGAAGCAGCCTCCTGAGAGCTGTTGGCAGACCAAATAAATGGGGTAACTTTTAGATTGAATGCTGGTTTCACTACATTCCATCTAATTTTTCAAGGACACTTGGACACAAGGACATTGCATCAGTTCTGATAAACACAAGCTGATGACCACTACTCTGCTTCATGTTGAATGCTCTGGAAGCACAGAGAAGCTGTAGCCTGAAGGTTAAAAAATGAAACTTTAACTGAGATTTGGAAAACCCAAAACTCACAGAAAATTGTTGTAGAAGTCTGTGTACACAGGCACCTGTTCCCAAATGAACTATACGCAAGAGATGACATTTTGTCAAATGTCAAAGCAAAACACTCTTGATAGAAACATGTAAAAGCTGCATTATCCAACTAAATAAAATTTCTGGGAATATTTATGAAGGCTCGTCTATTTTGGGACCAAATTGAATGTTGTGCAGCCTGGTTCACAAAGTGCAGCAGTGGCAGACAGGGACAAGATGAGAGATTACTGGTGAAACAACCTGAGTATGTTGTATATCTATCCTGGAGTCCCTCAACTCTTTCTCACCAAAACCCTGTGATTATGGATTATTTACCTATAATTTACACTGAATTCCCTAATGAATTCTAATTAACACAGTCTATCACAAGGTAAGATGACTAATTTACTGCAGAAAAATAATTTTATATTTCAGAAAAATTCCATGAAGGAATTTTTCCCATGGGGAATGTAACAGGACTCTTCCTATTGACTTCATACATCAAAATCTAAATGAGGAGTGTGGGAATGGGAAAACTTATCATTATTTGTTCAGATAACTATTTTTTGGCTGCACTGAATAAGCAACTGATTTCTCTGTGAGTGCCACAGATTAGTTGCTGGTGAATAGATGAAAGACCTGCTTTTAGGAACAGTAACATCCATTTTCCCAGTTTATCTGGGGAGAAGAGATATACTTCAGATAATGATTCTGATTGCAGCGAGCAAAACAAATTGAACCTGCAATGTTACAACACATTTTCTCCAGGACAGGATGGGGTTTTTTGTTATTAGCAAGCATTATCTCTGAGGTCAAGAGTTTGGGTTAGTACGCACACAAATGCTGGAGTGGAACAGGCTCTGTACACACTGTACCAGCTTGATAGCAACAAAAATGCATCAGAACACAGTGTATTTGATGAAATGTCATATATTCAGTAGCAGGCCACTGCTCACTCAGCTTAGGCTCCAGTCTAAATATGTACAGGAGCAGCTGTGGAAGAGCTCCACTACATTCCAGGAACGTATCTGAAGGAAAACTTAAAAAAAAAAAAGGTATTTTAATTGTCCCAAGTTTGTTTCATAGAAGTGAAGGCAATCACACATCTCCCAATAGCACTGGGGATAACACATACAGGAGGATTAAATAACAGCAATATATTAGAGGCTTTTTTCTTCATGAATGTTTTAAAAGATATTCCCTAAGATGGCTTTAGATTTGCTATTCTGCTGGCAGAAAAGAGATCTAGAGTATGATTATCAGCTGCTTGGTTTAGTTTTCTTTATTGTTTTGTTTTTCTCTTTTGAGTCTTTGTTTTGGTTTTGTAAATTTATTTCTCCTATATTTTCCCCTAAAACATGAGAAAATTTTATGTTGGCATAAATTAAGGGAAAAAAAGAGTATTTTTAACATGTGTTTTTCCAAATCCTTTCCTGCTGTTGCTGTTGTTAAATCCTCAAAAGCCAGACCTCAGACTGAAAGCATCATGCCAAAGGGGCTCCAAGCCCCATCCAACCTGGCCTTGGACACTTCCAGGGATCCAGGGGCAGCCACAGCTTCTCTGCCCAACCTGTGCCAGGGCCTCCCCACCCTCCCAGCCAGGAATCCCTTCCCAATATCCCATCTCTCCCTGCCCTCTGGCAGTGGGAAGCCATTCCCTGTGTGCTGTCCCTCCATCCCTTGTCCCAAGTCCCTCTCCAGCTCTCCTGGAGCCCCTTGAGGCTCTGGAAGGGGCTCCAAGGTCTCCCTGGATCCCTCCCTTCTCCAGGTGAACACCACGAGCTCTCTGCCTGTACCTAACTCATTGCTTGTTAAGAGTTGCTACTTTTTGTCCAAATTCCGGATTATTGTTCCTGTAATTAACTAGTTCTGGGGAATAATTCCAATTCATAAAACCAAATTAGCATATGAAATGTACAATGTATTCCTCTAATTTGCTTAGTTACTAATCAAAGAAATGAGAAATTTAAAATGAATCAGTGGTGACATGAAAGGGAATTAAAAGTTTACCTTCCCAATTGCACCCATGAAAAAAAATTAGGCTGTCTTTGTACAACTCAATAAACAAGAACAACAGAGACTCTTATAAATTTCTGTTTCCTCTAAATACACTCTTCACATGTTTTAAGAGTTTCCCAAAAGTTATTTTACAGAGCACAAGTATCTACTCCTGTCAATAGGGATAAGCAAAACCAAAATTCTCCCTTATAGATTAATGCTGCTTTTCAGGCCAGGTAATGAGGAAATCAGTTTTCAATAAGTGTCTCATTTTGCTTCATGTCGTACTTCATATGAGCAGCAGAGAGGAACCAACCCTTTTTCAAAAACCCACTTTTGATTTTGAATTTCTGCCTGTATTAATAATTATTCTTCTCCAAACCTTTTTCTCATTCACTTCATACCAAGACTGTCTTTCAATCTGGCTTGACTCATTCCCTTCAAAATATTCCCCTTTCTTTCAGTCTCCTGGCCACCCACACTGCCAATTAACAGCAGTTGCATAACATTACAGGTAATATTAACAACAGCCATTAGTGGGAGAATTGCCCTCAGCGAGACAGTGGGAAATGCTCTTCAGGGGGATAATATTCTCTCCAAGAAGATAAACTGTGAGTTGATGAGACCATTTTCCTCTTAACATGTTTCTCAAAACCACTGAGTCTTGGTTTACCTTCATTTCTATTATTTTCTTTGTCTTTCCAATTCCAAATCACAGATAACTGCAATGAAGGAATCTGAAGATCTTTGTTATGCTATTTTTTTTTTATAACTCCTTACTACCCTTTGATAGAAATGGATTGCTTTTTACAGTCAATAACTAGAAGTGTTCCAAAGCTCACCGGTTAGTCCGTAAGTGTCTCTGTAAAATATGAAGAGAAGTTGTTGAAAATAGAATGTACAACATGTTCCACCATCATCTCAAAGAGCAAAAGCTGCGTAAAAAAAATAATTCCAATTTCCATTAGGTATTTAGTACCAAACAGCCTAAAAGGTCCTCTACAGATTTCCTTCCTCATCCATTTCCATTACTTTATATGGCTGAATATTTAAAAAAACAATTACTGAGATGTTCATAACATACGACCACATACTTACAGCTTTTAATGACTACATTTTTCAGTCAAAACGTCGCTTTAGGAACACTAGAAATTGTTTCACTGCATTGCTGAAACACATTGCTGTTCCAGAAATAAATCCTGCTCTTTGGAGAGCTACTACATTAGGTTGTTCTGTTTGTGGAGGTCTGACAAAGATGAACCATCCAGAACAATTGGCTTCTGAGAAACCCACTTCTGTGAAGGAGGCAGCAGGAAAAGCATCTAAAGACCAAATCAGGTAAGAAGGATGCCTTGGGGATCAGGACTATTCAGGTTTTTTATTAGTCTGAACTGAGCAAATGCTGGCTTACATGGCAGTAATAAACTGTATTTATAGAGAGGCTTGTGAGGCCTTTCTCTTTATAATCCATCACTTTTTCTTCCTACAGCTACAACTCAGAGCCTCCTAAGATCCCAGTATTCCATCAGGCTTCCAGTTCTCTCAAATGGAACACGACTAGCTGTGCAGGAGAAAAATCAGCACACAAAATTCTACTGCTTCATTTATGGAGGTATGAAAGAACCTCAAGATCTCACCCATTTCTAACACAAGCTCACAACTTCTTCAGCTTAATTATCTTCTCTTTCAAGGATGCTCATTTGAGCAGTCATATCAAAACATGTCTCCTGAGTACAAGGATGCAAACAAATGCCATCATTTATACCTTCTACTGCAAAATAATAACAATACCCCAAGCCTCCAGAGCTATTAAAAGTGGAAAATCAGTAAAAAATTACAAAGTTCATGTTTGCCTTGCTTCAAATGTGCCTAACAAGCAAAACAGGCTCTCAAAATTACTTCAGAAGGTGTTTGTATTGCCACTGTCAGAAGTTGTTTTACTTCTTCCAGTTTGTTCTTCTGTCTTGTAAATCTGAAAAGATTTTCAATCAGATGGTCATAAGATGCTTCTGCATCATTACATGAAAATGTTCTGTTTAAAAAAAGAAAGTAATTTTCATCCTTATTTTCAAAAATACTGAGAATTTCTAAGTGAAATAAGGTCTAACACCAAATACCAGACACCAGTGACACATCTGTGAAACTCCTGAGCGATGAAAGATCATCACCTTTTTCAAGAACAATGTTCTTCACTATATTTGTCCAAAAATCCTTCAACAACAAGCAATGTACTCTTAAAGACACAATAATGCAAAGACCAACTGCAAATAACTATTTGTACTTCACAGTAATATAGAGAAGTTTAAGTAGACTGGAATTCATCAACACTTTTATCAGAGGATATTAGGATAGTTCTTCTGTTTAAGGATGATTTGTGCAGCATTTTCTCATGCAAGTTTCCAATTCATTTCAAGGAAAGAACGAACTCAGACAGAACTGCAGAATTCAGCTATTACTCAATACTCATTACAAAAGCTCACTTTAGATTTGGGTTAGGTTGGTTATTTCAATCTCTTCTGAAATAGCTATTTTTTGGTGATATAAAAATAGGGGGATTAGGTAGGATGTAATATTCTTTAAAATATAATTCATCCGAAGGAGGGTATGACTAATATTTAGAAAATGTATTTATAGGTCTCCTGCTCTATACTGGAGACAGGCAAACCCAAGAATAACCCAATACTGAAAATGTTGCTTCATGAGCCGTCAACTCAGAGTAATCAAAAAGAAAGTATTATAGTGCAAAACAAGGTGACTCTCCTATTAAGTGCAACTTAAATGACAGAATCCACATACCACACAAAACCCACTAAAATATTATACTGGTTTGCCATATGTTGCTTTCAGTAAACAACATATTAATAAAATTTTTTTTGTATAATCATATTTTAAGTTTATTCCACTAGACAACAAGAGGATCTAAAAATTCACACACAAAAAAATGAAGGGCTTTTTTTAGGCTGTTAACAATGCATGGCTAATGCAACCAAAAAAACGTACTGAGTTACTTGGTGACATACAAAAATAGAAGAAAATAGGGACAAAAAGAACACTGAAGAGACCTAGGTAGTACTTTGGGTGAAAAGTAGGTAGTTTCTGAGTTTTAAAGAAAGATTATGACAAAAAAAAACCCCAAAAGCCAAAATAAAACCAAACCTCTACCTTACCTTTCTTCCTCACCTGAATATTTGAGGAATATGGACACATCTCAGTTAGGAGTGTTGATTTAGTTAGGTAAAAGTTTCCCATTCTGTCAACAGTGAATCCAATTCTACATGTTTCGTGTGTTCTCAGCAGATAACACTAAGCAATATTTTTACAGAGTACCAGCTAAACAACGTTAATCACATCACACTAACTCCATTATGGCTGACCAGTTTATTTGGAAGTGGGTTTAATTTCATTTCTGCATCATTACTGGAGTCATCTGATGATCACAGGGAAGACTTTCTACTTCTCCACGACAGCACATGTTTATGGGAAAACACTTCTGCACAGTTCTGCACTAAACTGTTCTTTAGATAATTAGGAAAAAAATAAGATAGAGCTGAAGGATATCTATTGCAATACTAGATATGCAAACACAGAACACACTATAGGACCTGATGACCTCAGAAGTCTTTCCCACTCCAAATGATTCCACGATTCATAAAATCATAGAATCCCAGAATGGTTAGGGTTGGAAGGGACCTTAAAAATCATCTTGTTCCAACTCTCAAAACAACACATTTAAAGGTCAAATACTGCTCACATCAATAATAAATGAAACAATTGTTTGGTAAATGCTAGATAAGCTGAAAGAATTAACTTTTTTGCACGTAACTAAATCTAAAATATTTATGGATTTTAGATCTGTTTAAAAGGCAGCAAATGCTGCAGTTCATAGACCTGATTTTACCTACTCTTTAGCAATTCCAAATTTCCAAGATAAATATGGAGCCCTTAATTATAAAAGACAATTTCTTCCTAGGGAGTAAATGAAACAGGGGAACCTTTTAACATCTATTGATGTACAGAGGGGAGATTAGGTTGGTTCTCTGTTGGGGAAACTAAAACCAAGGACTATTTATGAAGTACTTGGAGCTTTGAATATAATCAACTGTAATAACAAGATACAAGTTCCCCCCCAAAATACTCCTTTTTTGTTGAAACCACTTTTGTAATACTGCTTTTTAATAACCCTCATAATGGCCGAATTAGAGGGACCCCAACTGAAGTCATTCATCCCACATAAAACAAACATTGCTTTTTCTTCTTAGCTTTGTTTTACAAGCTACATTACTTCCAGATGACGCTCGAGGGGCCTAGGAGTTTCAAGAGTTAGATGGTTAAAAAGACAGCTGCTTTCTATTTACCATATAAATCAGGGGAAAATCAAAGAAGAATCTAAATATTGGAATTCATTTGGGCCACTATGAAGCACAAACGGAGTGGGAAAAGAAAAAAAAAAAACCAAAACAACAGAAATCTCATCATCCAAATGCAAAGTTTAATTCTGGTTATCAAGATGAGAGAAAATCTCATCAACATTTGCAGAATTCCAGGCCTCCATGTACCACCAGCTGTGCACAGCAGGTAGATTTAACTGGATTGGGAAGGAGTCAGGAAAAGTCAGCTCTGATTGGGAACTCTCCCAGTACCACCAGGCTTTGCTACTGCAGACTTTACATATAAAAATAGATACTAAAATACAAATTTTTGTATATGTACACACACACAGAGCTTGCTACATTCATATTTTTACATTTTTCCCTTTGGATTGCCAACATGCATTTATTTTTGCGCTAACTAACCCAAAAACTCAGCAGATTTTGGACATGGGATTAAAGGATGGCTCTTTATATATTGAGAGAGTTTATCTATAAATATGAAAAGTGTAGCACCACATTATTTCTATCCCTGATAAATTTCCTCCATTTACTGTTTAACTGACAGTCCTATATATGAAATAATTGAAGATATTGGCACTGAGACTATTTTTAGAATTTCTTCTATCAAATTTAAGCTTCATCTGGATAGAATGATTTTTTTTTTAAATATAGAAGGTAAGACTCAAGTGATGATGCATGCCAAACTATTTCAACCTAAAACTACTCCTAAATTTGATTTTCATTTTGCACAATTTTTGCATTAAGAAAACCTCTGATATAATCTTGCCAAAACTCAAGATTTACTCCCCCCCCCCCTTCTCCATCCCCTCTCTTCCTAGAAAGAATTAAGGAGAATCTCTCATTATCAGCTGTAATATAACAAACAATGTATTGTTCAAAAATCAGAAGCAATGCTATGAAATCCTTAAAAAGCAATTGTTTGGGTAGATGGTAGCTCCAGTAACACATCTGACGTGCCACTTCCCAAGGGAAGTTAGCATGTCTCCAGTCATGCTGTTAAGTACCTCTGATTTAATAAATTACATTAGGCTGTAATCAAATTACCAAGAAAATCATTGATATATTTACTTAAGGAATCTGTCTTGATCTGAACTGAAAGAAGAAAAATTCTCTATTATTTTATTACCAGAGTTTCTGTTTGCTGAAAATTTTGGAAAATGCACCTTCATCGAATGCAAGAAAGCAATAAAGATAAACTAGACTGGATTTTTCCCATTTCTTCGAGCCTGGAGATACTTGCAGACAACCACAACTGGATCAAAGTGTGGTATTTCAAAACAGGTCAATGCTACTATGAAAACAATGAATAATAATGATAACATGTCTTATGAAACAATGAGTAAACAAAGCAGCATGAGAATCAGTCTAATCAAGGATGTTGTCTTTGAAGAAATCACATAATGACAGGGGTGGTTGTCTCTTCCCTGATGGCTTCTCCATCCTGCTACTGAATCCCATCACACTGACAAGAGTTTATCAGGAAAGGTTGAGAAAACTGGTCCAGCCTGACTAAATGAAACAACATGCCATTTTCTATTTTAAAGACCAGAAAAACCTCAACAAAAACAAAGTGGAACAGACTTAAAGCTCCTCTTGTCCCACCCGCCCTGCCACGGGCAGGGACACCTTCCACTGTCCCTGGAATTTCCCAGGTTGCTCCAACCTGGCCTTGGACACTTCCAGGGATCCAGGGACAGCCACAGCTTCTCTGCCCAACCTGTGCCAGGGCCTCCCCACCCTCCCAGCCAGGAATCCCTTCCCAATATCCCATCTCTCCCTGCCCTCTGGCACTGGGAAGCCATTCCCTGTGTCCTGTCCCTCCCTCCCTTGTCCCAAGTCCCTCTCCAGCTCTCCTGGAGCCCCTTGAGGCTCTGCAAGGGGCTCCAAGGTGTCCCTGGATCCTTCTCTTCCCCAGAAACCTCTGCAGACCAGGCAATAGTGGAATCATTCTTTTTGTCACCTCCATGATGGGACACAGAGGTAGAACAGGCTTCCAGACTTCAGTCACCTCAATTCCTACAATGTTTGGGCCTTCAGAAGCAGAATATGCTGGAGTGATGAAATTTGGCCTCAACTTTCATATAGTCAGCTGACTACACCTCAGATTGAGTGGGAACATGAGCAATTTGGAGAGGGAGAAAAATAAGACCAGAAATCCCTGTCTAACATTTTATCTTACTCTTTCAAAATACAGGCCATGAATTTGTTTTACTCTCCCCTACACCAAACTTTCCAACTGCTCTCTTTCTCTCCTCCATTCCCACATCTTACCAACACGAAAAGACAGGAAATTCAGTGAAGTGTGTAAGCCTCTTGGCTGTACTCCGGAGTACAAAATCTATAAAATATTTTTTCAAGCACCAAGCTCTTACACACCTCAAAACATATAAACAAATATATCTTCACTGTATGTTACTACATGCCTCTGTGTGCATGCACATATATATGTGCTCTCACATAAATACACGTGTGTATGACACTGCTTCCTTTTCTCTGAGCAGTGGGGATGGTATTTTTTTGTCTCAGGAAGAAAAGGTTCACAAAATCAGTATCTTCCTGGCAACAGGCTCCCACTCCTCAGAAGCAAACCCATGGAAAAAGGCTAGAAAAAGGCCAAGGTGTCTCAGGTTCTGGGGACTTCCAGTTGTTCACGCCCACGCAGATGAAAGAGTTTCATCCAGCTTGTGCAGCACCCCGCCAGGCAAACAGGAGTGGGGTCTCCTGCTCTTCAAACACAGACTAATTGGAGGGTGTTCCTACTGAAATGTTTCAACTTCCAAAAATTAAAGGTCAGAGAGCAGTTTCTAGGAGAGAAATGAGAAGCCCTAAAACCACGGGGGCTGTAAGGAGCTTCTCAAGACTTGGGGCATGGGAAGGCAGCAGGAATACACAGGAAAATCCTGCACGTGACTCTTTTTCTTTACAAACCCATGTGTCTCTGAACAAAAAAAAGGCCTCTAGTTTTCATGATACAGGTTATCAATACCTAAAGATGGAGGTTTAGAAACCTGGTTAGTTGTATTAGATTTAAGTCATTAAACTATTATATCGAATTATTTCTTTAGGAATTTTTATACCTAATGCTAGGGTAATATGATACGTAAAGTCTCAGGCAAGCATGTCCTGAAACTTGTATTAACCCTGAAAATAAAACAGTTGTTACATTTTCATCCTCAAAAATCGAAAGCAACTGATAAATCAACTTTTTTTTTCCTTCACAGTGTACGGCAGTGAGAGTTCAAGTAAGTACAAACCAAAGACACTTCAGCAGTACAAAGATACTATTCAAATTCTTGCAAGACATCTCCTTCTTGTACCCAAACCAGAGACTTTCCAACAAGCCATGCAATTAAATTACAGAATTGTTGCCTATTTGTGGGCGCACTGGCTCAGCAAACTGAGGAGAACTGTAAGTATCCGTGTGCTCAGAACATACTAATTTGCCCCATGACTCCAGTACTCCCCCAGAGGCTCACTGGGAATTGTTTTCAACCATTTTTCAGCCACTTTAACATACTGTGGATGCCACAGCCCTGCTTTTAAAAATAATAATGTTTTCAGCTGTGTCATTTAAATATCCTGAATTAAAAATGGCTTGAAAAGCACAAGCTGACAGTAAGACTCTTAGTTCTGAATAGCTGTGGGTTTGTTTTGCCATTTTTAAGTGTAATTCTTGTTATTTTAAAAACGTTTCAGACATGACATCATTCCTACAGGTTCCTGTATTTTGATGTTGGTGGTTCAGAATTCTTAGCAGACTTAGGGATGTACCACTTGTATTTTGAAGCACCCACCGCAACATTCAGTTTGATACTCACATAATCAGGACATGGAGAGTCATTTGAACCAAGGGAACCTCTTAAGGACTGCGTGGCTTGCTCCAGGACTTTGTTGTGTTTTTTAGACAACAGAGAAAATAAACTGGGGGAAAAAAAAAGAAGAAAAAAAATCAAAATAACTTCACGATAATATCCTGCTAAGTAACAGCAGAGTTTCAATCAGAAATATTCTACACAACAAATGATGTGAAGAACATTTTATGTTCATGATTAAATTTCTTAAAAGTCAAACTATAACAGTGAATGGTATACATGCAATTTTAGTTCATAACTGATTTGTCTTTACTAAAATGAAATTTTTAAGTGCAACACATTAGGCAAAACATTGCCATATATCCTTAAGCATCTCATGTATTATCCATTCTAATAACCTAATTGTTAGACAGGAGAAATACAAGTATAAAAAGCTTTAGGTATTTGGAGTCTGAATTATTGCATTTTATTAGTATATATTATTTTCAGATTTATTTTAGCTTAAGTCAAGGAAAAAAGGATTATCTTAGTGCTACAAGTAATGTGTGAAATCAGAGGCCCATACACATACAGAGAAATAAACATTTTTCTAGCATTCTGAAAAAAAGCATGGCAATGACACTCACAGAGGGTGGTATAACCTGATTTATGATGAGAATGGAGGAAGCAGCAGCAGTGGGCAAAGGCCACCAGCCAGTGCTCAGCAGCTCCAAGGGGTCAGATAATTCTCTAAAGCCCTGGACACCACAACCATGGCTTTAAATTCACTGATAAAGCCATCCCTACTTAAGAGTTATTTTGGTTAGAGAAGAGTTTTTAAGACCATCAAGCCCAACCACTCCCCAGCAGTGCCAAGGCCACCACTAACCCATGTCCCCAAGTGCCACATCCACATGGCTTTGAAATCCCTCCAGGGATGGGGATCCACCACTGTCCCAGACAGCTGTGCCAGGATGCACAACCCTTCCCATGAAGAAATATTCCCTAATCCCCAACCTGAACCTCCCCTGGTGCAACCTGAGGCCATTTCCTCTTGTTACAGGTCAGATGTTTTAAGGCTTTCTGTGTTTAAAAACATTCTTTTGGCTTCCTCATTAGAGGACTCCTATCAGGCTTTCCTGGGATGACTGTGTGCATCCTTAGAGGGTGGAAAGGCTGCCATGACCACTAAGCACCAACAAAGCTGTGGCTGCCCCATCCCTGGAAGTGTCCAAGGGCAGGTTGGACAGGGCTTGGACCAACATGGGATAGTGGAAGGTGTCCCTGCCCATGGTAGGGGGGTTGTTGTAGATGGCCTTGAAGGTCCCTTCCAACTCAAACCATTCTGGAGCTCTATGAACAAAATTGACTTATAAACGGCAAAAAACAACCTCAATGTCGTATTTTCTATTTCCTGGAACTGGAGGATGGTTTCACTGCTTGGAGGTATGTGCTTGGAAAGCTTTTCTGCCTCAGGAAATCATTCTCAGCATTTGAAGAAGTCCTCTGAATTTTTGTAACTTAAAATGTACCTTTCATATTGTTCTTCACAGATGGTGGGAGTAGATTCCCTCAGAGTATTAGTGCTCATCCCTTCACTGCAAGTCAAGAGCCTCACGAAAAGGTTTTTCCAACACTTCTCACTGCCATGAGTAATTAGTTATGCTTCTCAATCCCAAATCGTAGCTCTTGAGAGCAAACTCAATAAATTCCACCACTAGATAAAGTTGTAGCTTTCCACCTTTCACCCCTTCCCATATTCTGTTATTGGATTCACAGGCTGAAATTTTTGTTCAAATCAGTATTTGGATGTGCAAACTGGTCCTTGGTTGGGAACAGCAGCACTCCTTTTCCAATCGCTGGTATTTTTGAAGGCTCAGACTTCAGAGATACTGTCATCAGCACCATCTAGTGCTGTGGAGACAGAATAAGCAGTCAAAACCAACCTGGTGATGCTTATGGGAGGGTGCAGCAAGAGAGATTAAATCTGGTGTCTGTCTGCTTCAGAAGATACTGATCATTTCACAAAGAGGAAGAATTCGGAATAAAAAGGATTTCCAACTAGTAAATTCTTCTCCAAAATACATAAAGCATTTTGGCTAAAACGGAAATTTAAATACAATCAGAGAAGTAGGATCAAGATTTTGGAAAGTGCCATTATTGAACATATGTGGAGAGGAAAATGCATGTACACTGTTATTCTGCATGGAACTGGAATAGCAAAAAGCAAATTTATTTTCTCTTATAGAGACACAGAGAACTGGGAAAAAAATAAGGAGAAAGGAAAAAGAGGATTATTTCTTGATATCCTATCTTTGCTTCCCTAAATATTTATGGCACAAGCAAGCCCTCGATGGCTGATCCCTAGTTCCAAAGGAGCAGCGAGGGGCTATTATACATTGTCTTTGGCATGGGGGCTTCCCTTTGAGAAGTTCTGCTTTCCTGCCACACACTCGTCTCCTTCACATCATGCTGGGGCTCTTCTTTGTGGGACCACTGACCAGAACACAGACATTCAGGTTAAAAAAAAGGAACAGAATTCTATTCTTCATTAACCCCTTATCATTCTCAAAGCACCACCCCTTAGAAGAGCACAAGGGCAGAGACAAATAGGCAAGAATTTTTTATACTGAATTTTTCATAATAAAAACATACAGAACTGCAAACCTTAACATAAACATTACAACTAAACAGAAAAATAATAGGGCCAGATACGTGATTAACAGATGAATTTGGAGATCCCAAGGAAGCATCTTTGCCTCCTGAAATGGTGCAAAATTTCACTACCAAGTCATCCACTTATTATGCTTCTGTCTCTAGCTCTGAAAAGCACCTTGATAAATATCAGATTAATTGAAAAGTCTCAGTACAGAGTTATTTATAATCCTCAAAAAATATTTGTATGAAATTTAGCTCATAAATATTTTTCACCATCAATAAACGCTGCCTTCTAAAGGAGATGCTTGATTTTGCAGCAGATACATCTCCAGCATATGCAAAATACCAGGCTTGATTTTGATTTTCAAAGCAATTTGAAAAAGGCAAAAATGCCTTGTACCAACAAGGTACAAGACCAATTCATGCAGAAGTGGAAATTAAGACTGTCTCCCAAATTTCCCTTGTGTGTCCTAGTCACACTTCTCTTTTTGCCCCGCTAAAAGTTGAGATTGAATAGAAAAATACATATACTATGTGGTTGCTGAGGGCAGCCTGCACAGGCGGACAACAACATGGATTTTTCTACCAGAACACTTTTCCTCTTTCATCCCTTCTTCTCCATTGACTGACAGACAGGATACAGAGCTCAACAGCACTTTGATCTCATCCATCATGGACATTTCATAGTAATAACGTATATTCAGAGCAATGAAAATGTCTTGGTACCTCAACCCATCTCTCACTCACAGAAATACTTCTAGGCCAATGTTTAGCAGGCAAAATACTATGTCAGAATAACAGCAGAATGAGGTAACAGCTGGCATCTGTTAGGAAGATTATGAATTATCAGCTGGCATCATTAGGAAGAAATTCCTGGCTGTGAGGGTGGTGGGGCCCTGGCACAGGTTGCCCAGAGAAGCTGTGGCTGCTCCATCCCATCCCTGGAAGTGTCCAAGGCCAGGTTGGACATGGCTTGAGATAGTGGAAGGTGTCCCTGCCCATGGCAGGGGGTGGAATGAAATGATCTTTCAGGGCCCTTCCAATCCAAACCATTCCAGGATATCTATTACAAATCATCAAATCACACCATTGATGAGCTCAGCCGACAAGGAAGACTCAAGGTTGAACAACATCTCAGAGTCTTGTGCTTCTGATTTTAAGCAATTAAAAACAACATTGGTTTCTTATCTCCCTTTGCACAGAAGAAGTTTTTCATTTAACAAGGCTGAACTTTGATAAATAAAAAAAATTATTACAGACTAAAGAGTAATGGCTGCTTAAATACCAGTGATTTGATTAAGTGCTATTTGCACACACAATAAAATTCAAACCAAATTTAATGCTTTCAAAAAGTCAACTCCACAAAGCCTGCAGATCCAAAAAAGAAAAAGCACCAAAAAGGAGATTCATTTAACAAGTTCCTCAGAAAGTCTGATTTACAGCATCTCAAAACAGCTCATAAAGTATACTTCTCACATCAGAAAATTAATGTATAAAATGGAACTTTTATAACAAAAAACTTGGAAAAAAATATATAGAAATTAAAATCAGAAGTTGAAAGGAAATCCAAAGTGAGAAACTGCCAAAAAACTAGAGCTTTCTGAAAGCTTTGTTCAACAAGAAGGAAAGGTACCAGTGTGCTTTACTTTAAGAAACTAAATAGGATGCCCCAAGAAAATGACACATGAGTTTATCCTAAGCATAATAACAGAACAGTGATTGTGAGACTCATTACAAGGAGAGTATCACTGGCATTAAAAAACACACCTTGACAATTTTTTTTTAATTAGTCTAGAAATAAAATAAAGCACAATAGCAACTTTGTTGTAACAGGCTTCTACATGTCATTCATATGACTTTCTTCCACTTCGGTTTTTTTTTTTAATTCAGCAGTTGAATGAAAAAAAGCAACATGGGATAAATTATATGAACTGAAAATGAGACATCCCAACAGTCTGAAAAATCTTCACATTTGAATGGAAATAAATTCTTTTAATAGGGCCAAAAAGGAATATATAGCTTGTCTCATCTAAATACCAGAAGCTATTTAACAGTTGATAAAACTGTCAAAATACTTGCAATATAAAGAGAGGATATATAAAGTGACAGATATCATTGATAGACATCAAAGATAAAGAAATGCCAACGACATGAAGCTGTGTCAGGGGAGGTTTGGGTTGGATCTCAGGGAAAGCTTCTTCCCCCAGAGGGTGGGTGGGCACTGAACAGGGTCCCCAGGGTTTGGTCACATTCCCAAGGCTGCCAGAGCTCCAGGAGTGTTGGGACAACACTCAGGGACAGGGTGGGATTGTTGGGGTGTCTGTGCAGGGACAGGACTCGGTCTGGATGATCCTTGTGGGTCCCCTTCAATGCAGAATATTCTGTGACTCTGTAAAATATTATGGTTAAACTTTGCAAATGGCACCGTCACTACAGGAATGACAAATAAAAAGAAAAGGCATTTTCATTAAATTTTTATCTTTCAAGAAGTTGGGCACAAAATAAACTAGCAGAGATTTAATCCAGCGTAACTCTAAGGCAAAAACGTAGCAGTGAAGAATCCAAGCAGCTCCCTAAGTGGGAAGGATCTCACCCCGGGAGCAGCAACTAAAGACCAACACACAGCAAACAGCTGCCCAAAATGCAACAAAGCTGCTGCAAGAGTAACTGTCTTTGGTTTTAACAAAAATACAGCCCCTCAGACAAGAGACACGGAGGGGCTGGAGCGTGTGCAGGGAAGGGAACGGAGCTGGGGAAGGGGCTGGAGCACCAGGAGAGGCTGAGGGAGCTGGGGGGGCTCAGCCTGGAGAAAAGGAGGCTCAGGGGGGACCTGGAATTCTCTGCACCTCCCTGACAGGAGGGGGGAGCTGGGGGGGGTCGGGCTCTGCTCCCAGGGAACAGGGACAGGATGAGAGGGAACGGCCCCAATTTGTGCTGGAGGAGGTTCAGGTTGAATACTGGGAAAATTTCTTCACTAAAAGGGTTGTCCAGCCCTGTCAGATGCTGCCCAGGGCAGTGGTGGGTCCCCATCCCTGGAGGGATTTAAAAGCCATGTGGATGTGGCACCTGGGGACATGGGTTAATGGTGGCCTTGGCAGTGCTGGGGAAGGGTTGGAGTTGAATTTAGACATCTTTTCCAACCAACACAACTCTATGATTCCATGTCCTGCAAAGCTGTGCTATACAGCAACTGCCACTGGCATCCTGTGTGTAAGATTTCAAAGCCATGGTTTGAAAGTGCAAGGGTTCAGAAAAAAATCTGGATATTAAGTATTAAATCAGACAACGTACTTCTCTATGAAATGCTTAAAAAAGGGATAAGGCTTGGATTTCTCCCAACTTAAATCACTAATGAGATTCTCAAGGTGAATTTTCACTTATCTGAATATTTAGGAATATTCTATATGTGCTGAGTAGAGAATTACTTGAGGACTAAAGTGCTGCTCCACAGTTTATTTGAAGTCTGGAATTCAGACCTTCTGAATCTTTTCTCCTCACTCTCCTAGTTCAGAAGTGCTGCAGACAAACTGAACGGCACAATAACACAAACCACTATCTGGTGATGGAAAAATACAGTTCCACGGATAAAAAGTTTAATGATGCACGTTCTCAAACAATTCAGTATTACTCCGTGCTGTTTCTTCTCTCTGCTCCCATATACATGCCAAATGTACTATTGTTCTTCATTTTAAAGAATTAAATATAAACCCTAAAAACCAAAACCATGTTACACAAATGCTCCTTAAACAATAGGATTTTTCAATGCCACAATCGTATTAGAAAAAAGCTCCTTTCTATAGCAAGCGCTAAAAATATCTTATTTTTGAAACCTGACATCCAAAAGTTAAAACCATTACCTTGATTCTTGTACATGGAGGGAACATTTCTTGCATTTGACTTATTATTTTAATGAATTACAGGGAAAAATGGCACAAGAACTCTACACACGAGTATGTGCCTGCACAGACATCTCCAAGCAGAGGACCTGAAATGCCCATCTGGTCGAACAGAGGTTCATGAATGGTCACACAAGACATCATAACAAAACAAATGCACTGTGCTGTTTCATTTGAAATACAATAAATGCATTGTCCCATAGTCCTGTATGGGTAGACAAGTGCAGCCTTTCTGTGGGCAATGGAGAAGTGCCCTGTGAGCACTTAAGGAACCCAGCCCTGGGAGAAATCCATTTAGCACAAATAAAAGCAGAAAAAAACCCACTAAGTCCCCAATGCCCATGTCTACTAAAGAGCCCTCGAGGTATTTTGCATTTGAATTATCCAAGCTGCAATGGCATATAAATAGAAATAATGAGAGAGAATAGCCATGGAGAACTCCAAGGGCTTTGCAGGGCAGTTTGCTCTATGGAAGGATACTGCTCTTATTTATTCGAGCACAACTCTAATGCCTGGGAGATATTTAGGATCCCAGCAAAGAGAACCTAAGCAATTAAGATATCAAATTGCTACACAGAAAGTAAGAACACACTTTATACCTTTCTTCCTAATCTTGTAAAGTGAGGCATGACTAACTTTTCCTGAATACAGCTTTGCTGTATGTACTATTAGGTCCATCTGGCTTTTGGAGATGATGTGACAAGGGACTCACAGTGCACAGGCTCCACAAAGGTCACGTACACAAATAACAACATTTGTCTGGGCAGCACTGATGGACAAAGAGTGCTTAAAGTATCAGGGAATGAAAAGAACCTCTCCCAGGCAGTAAAAAGTCCACATGAGACTTGAATTCCCATGTTCTGACTTGGCTTTAGACAGTGATCTGACTTTTTTTTTGTCTTTTCTTATCTAGTGCCTTCTCGGAAACCTCTGGAAACAGGCTGTGTGCTATAGCAGGTCAACTCCCAAAGAACAGAATCACAGAATCCTAGAATGGCTCTGGTTGGAAAGGACCTTCAAGACCATCTCATTCCAATTCCCATGCATGCAGGAGTTGGACCTGCTCCAAGCCCCGTCCAACCTTGCCTTCAACATTCCAAGAGTTGGGCATCCACAGCGTGTCTGGGCAACTTGTGCCAGGGCCTCACCACCCTCACAGTAAAGAATTTCTTCCCAATATTCAATTTAAATCTCCCCTCTGCCACTTTAACACCATTCCCTTTTGTCCTGTCACCATCTAAAGTGTTGCTCTCCCAAACCACGCTCTCCCATCACAGATGATTTTAATGCAGCCCAGTTAAGCAAACCCCACCTCCCTGTTACACAGCGGGCCTTAAGGACCACTCTTCTAATTCTACAGGCCTAAACTTGATCATAATAAATAACATACTTTGTGCCACTTTTAGTTCCCAACAAAATCGATGCACTAATTTTAAAGAGTATCCTTTTATCTACCGTGGCTTACATTATCAAGTCATATGATATGTATGTTATCTAGAAGTCGTGTGCTATAAAGCCATACCACATTCTGTCTCATGGAGGACAATACTGTTAATTAGAATATTATTATAATAAATAGAAAAGCACACAGTCACCATACACTTGTATGCATACAAGCAAATTCAGAACCAACTCAGAACAATTAAGGGAGGCCTTTCATTAACAGACAGGATTTCCTGCTAAATGCAGTCGAAAAGACAATGACGCCAGAGAAAAACATGGAAGAAAGGAATTTGATGTGGCAAGGCAGAAGTAAATATTTACAAAATAAGCCAAGAGTTTAATTTGCAGAGACCAGGAAATGTATTTTTCAACTGAAGGCATAAATTGTTCGGCAGCTCATGGCCTCTTTCCAGCCAATGTTGGGAAATTGATGCTCCTGTAGCTACAGAAGTAAAAGGAACAGAAGGCAGTAAAATACTTCCCCTGTATCTTGGTACAGATCATTTTATTCTCCTTTCGTCTGGCATGCCAAAAAACATCCTTGAAATTCCACTTAAAGGGCAGGGTCAGGCAAGGATGAAGAGCACACCACAGAAACACCATCTTCCTAACTCCATGTTGTACTAAAGTATAACTTCAATAACCAGACTGAAGTCTTCCATGGACTAAATTCCCCCCCACAAATCGTACAATACACACTGATTTTGACATGGCACCTTGTCAAGCACCATCTCTCTCCTGTATTTTGCTGTAATCAAGAGAGTGGAAAGTGGTAAACTGAATTCTGGAAGGCTGAAAGCTAAGGGAGGAAAATGTGTGCAGTCCAGTATAAACAGAATACATGTTTTTAAAGCTTAGACTAAATATAAAGTTTATTCTCACCGTTATATCTCCAAACTTGTCTTAGGTGTTTCAAGGCATGAATGCAATTTCTTTCAATGATCACTCTGTTTATTCTGTAAATATTTCATAAGAATATTGAATGGGCAGAGCCCATGATATTTCCATTTCATCTAGTAAATTCAATAGGGCAAGTGTCTCATAGCTGCTGAAAGATGACATTTGCCTTGAATTAGGATAAAACTCTGTGGGTAAGAATCAGAGGAAATTGCTGGAGAAAGCAGTCTGAGCAAAACTCCCACCCAAAACCCCAGACTCTGAACAAAGAAACAACAACATGAAAATTAAAAAGACACCAGTGCCATGCAATCTAAGGTCCAAATCCCTGTCCTTTGAGCAGCTTTGATTTGGCATGGCTTTGCTCGAACACACTGGGTATGTGTGTACATATGTATTTATCTGTATCTGTGTCTTTCCTACATTCATAAAGAAAATTGCTGTGCCTCTCTGAACGAGCTCTGACAGGAAGGAATCTGGATCCACTCTAGGAGTTAACAGACACGTTCCATACGAAGAAGGTCACAGGGTTTGTGTGTTGCTAACAACTCTCTTTAGGTTAAGACTTATGCAGAATGTGAGTCTGGAACCTGATTTTGTAACAGAGAGTTCCCACAGACCCTGCCCTCTGGCAGTGGGAAGCCACCCCCCATCCCTTGTCCCCAGTCCCCCTCCAGCTCTTGAGGAGCCCCTTTAGGCACTGGAAGGGGCTCTAAGGTCTCCCCACAGCCTTCTCTTCTCCAAGCTTTGACATAACTTCATTTCAATATTAAAGCAGCAGGACAGAAACAAGCTGCTGGGAGGACACATCACCATGCTGTAGACAGAGAATATTATTTTTGTCTAATGCCCTCATTTCCTTCCCCCCCATCTTTCTTCCTAAAGGTCTCTTTGCCCTTCTTGTTCCACAGGAAGGAGTTTACTGTTTTCCTCATGCTGACCTTCCCTTAGGTCAGGTGTCCTTCCTGATCACAAGGTGATCTTAGGACTCTCCCACTAACAGGCAGAGAAACTCTCCATGTGCCTCTCCATCATCAGTACAGCTTAGTCGTCCTATTGACATAAAACCTCTAAAATTGTAACAAACCAGAAACACTTTTTTTTAAAATCATATTTTTAAAAAATAAAGAAAACCAGTTAGACCTATCAGTATTGTAATTATTCAGTTTTTAATACTTTATATGAACTTATTTCATATAACAGTATTGTATTTATTTGCAATTAAGCCATTCCTAAGGACCCTACAGAAATTACCAAAAATTCAGATATGACATAGGTCTTACTGCTAAGACATTCTCCCAGACATAATTCTGGGCTCAAGAATTGTCTCTTGCATAATAGTGAAGCCATTTTAAACTTCCAGAACTCCACAAGGGAAGAAATTCAAAAGAAAACATATTTATATCTGTGGATATCTTCCATAACTGTTCATAATAGGTAGCAACTTTTTTTTCAAATCCCTGTATTTTCACTGTATTTGTGAACCACCGAGAAACTGTTATGAATACCAAAAAAAATCAGTAATTAAGGAAATGAGTATTTTTGTTCTTCCGGATAAAGTTTAGATGGCATGTGTTCAGTGTGCCTGAGGGCAAACGAGGAATAAAGACAATGTAAAAAAAAACACAGCAGTGAATAATGCTACATTCAGAACAAAGCACAATGCACAATCACTTAATTAAACTCTATTTTGCTTTTGAAACAAAGATGATGAATTAAAATTTCTCAGACAACCTTAATCTATCATTTCCTGAACTTTGACTGAAATTTCAATATTGATCAAGGCAATTTTTTTAGGCAGTAAGCACATAAAACATAATATATTGAATGTACTTCCACCTTCTCTAACATCCATATTGTGTTAGTGATTTTGGCTCAAATATACAGTTTACTGTATTTGCACAAATGAAAAATCACATATTTTGAGCTGCACTACTAAAAAGCCACGGTTGGAGCAGCATTTGGTTTATTCCCCCTATAACTTCACCAGGAAGTTATTTAGCAGGATGTTCCTTCTCGGTTGCACAAACTGCAATTCCCAAGGCAGTTGGGAATGTACAGTTCCCAACAAGTACAACACAGAATTTCTAGGCAATTCTCAAAATTTGCTTATGCATTGCTTTCTGAATAAATCATGTCAGACACAAAATACCTTGGAGGGAATAGAGACAAGACACTGTGTGGCACTTTATAATGAACTCAAAAATCACACTACAGTATCTGGTACCACATTACCTGGACCAGCTGAGAAAAGGGCCCATGGGAACTTCATGAGGCTCAACAAAGCCAAGTGCTGGTGCTGCACATGGGTTGGAGTAACCCCCGGGATCAATCCAGACTAGGGATGAAGATGGAGCAGAGACAGGGAGAAGGACCTGAGGGGCTGGTGGGTGAGAGGTTGGACACGGCCCAGCCCAGAAACCCCCCGTGCCCTGGGCTGATCCCCCAGCGTGGGCAGCAGGGGAGGGGATTGTGCCCCTGTGCCCCCTCAGGTGAGACCCCACCTGCAGAGCTGCTCCAGCCCTGGGAACAACAGCACAAGGACCTGGAGCTGCTGGAGAGAGTCCAGAGGAGGCCCCGGAGATGCTCCCAGGGCTGGAGCCCCTCTGCTCTGGAGCCAGGCTGGGAGAGCTGGGGGTGTTCACCTGGAGAAGGGAAGGATCCAGGGAGACCTTGGAGCCCCTTCCAGAGCCTCAAGGGGCTCCAGGAGAGCTGGAGAGGGACTTGGGACAAGGGATGGAGGGACAGCACACAGGGAATGGCTTCCCAGGGATAGATGGGATATTGGGAAGGGATTCCTGGCTGTGAGGGTGGGGAGGCCCTGGCACAGGTTGGGCAGAGAAGCTGTGGCTGCCCCTGGATCCCTGGAAGTGTCCAAGGCCAGGTTGAACGGATCTTGGAGCAACCTGGGATAGTGGAGGGTGTCCCTGCCCATGGCAGGGGGTGGAATGAGATGAGCTTTAAGGTCCCTTCCAACTCAAACCAGTCTGTGCTTCTATGATAAAGACACACACAATACACACATCTTCATCCAACTGAGACATTTGTTGGAAACGCTACTTCTCTCTACAAATAGCACTGATGTGCAGATACACATACTTCGAAGGAGATGAAATGCCTAAAAATTTTCAGAGGCACATGAGGGTACTAGTACTTGAAAAAAGGAAAACACACGATAATGTCAAGTAATGTAACATAATAATTGTTTTTCAATACCAAGACCAAGATTAAGTTTAACATCTATTACTAAATCTATCCTGTAACATCATAACAACAAGGTACTTGAAAAGTAAGTATCACAGGTAAAAATTGCCTACATCCTTCACTGCAATGTCAACATCCATCCCCTTTGTTGCTTTTCTCTGAATTTCTCTTCTCTGATACAAACATGCAAAATGTAGCTTGTCGTAAATAAACTCCTTTCAAAAGGACAATTCATGTCAAAACAGATAGGAAATAAAAATAGGTCTTTTCATCCTGAAAACTATCTGCGTCATTGAAAGAAAACATTTATCAAGAATATTAAATTTTTTGCAAGGGATGTTAATATCCAGTCAGAATCCAACAGCAGCGAATGCTGAACAAAACAAGGGATAATGAAGCATTTCATAAGAGTGCAATTCACTATGGAAAAAGCTACAGTTAATGATCCACACAGAGGTTAACTTGGCTTTAGGAAGCCCCAGCCTGCCCTTGCCCAGTTCAGTGCAAGTGCTGTGCCAACATCCTGGGAAGTCAACCAATGACATTTTCTTAATTCCTGTTATTTAACATTTTTAATTTATTTTCTTTATTTCTTTCTCCTTAGTAGCTACAGCCTTTTAGCAGCATCCATGGTTTTTACTATGTATAACTTAGAGGTAACACCAGGGCCTTTCATCTGCTTCATTTTCTGTGTATCTTTGCTGTGAACACTAAAACTGACCTTCCTAACATCACATTCTAAATTTGGAGTGTTCAGTGATTTTGTCCCTCTTGTTCTACAGCTCATTAAAAAAAATGCAAAGGGGGAAAAAACAACCTGTGAACCATCCCTGGAGGGATTTAAAAGCCGTGTGGATGTGGCACTTGGGGACACAGGTTAGTGGTGGCCTTGGTAGTGCTGGGGAGTGGTTGGACTCCATAATCTTAGAGGGCTTTTCCAACCTAAACAATTCTATGAAATGCAGAGCAAGGTCCTGGGAAGACTAAAAACACAACTCCTGGGTTATCAAGAACATACCATGGTCTTCACCAGGTACAGAACGCTTTTAGAAATACACTACAGGCAGTTTGAAACACTCTAAACTGCTCATTGTTGCAGGAAGATGACAGTTTTGGAACAGATTATCTGGAAGGCTTTAAGGAAGGAAAAATGTTTGGAGCATGGAGTTCACCCAGCTTTTGTCTCCATCACCAGCACTGCTCTTCCAAATGACAAACACGTGCGACCAAAATCACGGTGGCTCACAGCAGGAAAAGGCTTGTCACCATCCTGAAGGAGCTTGGGCTTGGACCGACCCTTCATCTTTTACAAAAATACTTCCATATTTAGCAAAAGTCACATCTTACCCAAGTTTCATAATCCAACTTTGACAGAGCTGAAATGTAACCACGTTTCTTCACTCTAGTCTGCCTGCCAGTGTTTTTAATTTTATTCTTCAGTGAAAAAGGTGTTACAGACATTACTGGTGAGATTTAGAAATGTTAAATGGGCATGAATAGTCCTTATGTAAGAGAAAGCAGATTTTATTTTAGGTAAGGCTTTAAAGCTATTGTTCTTTACTTTTCAGTAAGGAAAAGGTCATTATTTCCCGCATATACTGTCATCCCAAATTACCTTACCCACTACTGAACTTGTCATTCTGAAGAGAGATTATTTTATTGCCTTCAGACAATCACACTCAAGTCTCAGGATTGGTGGGAAAACTAATACAGATTTGATTCAATGATTCATTTCAGCATTCTTGCAGTTGTGCAATATTTTTCCATCTTAAAAACTAACATGATAGCTTTTAAGTCCCAGTCCCTCAAGCTGCACAGTAATTAAATTTACATTGTCTTCAATTTATTTGGAAATTAACCTCCTTCCCACAGAGAAAAGAGGTGGTGCTTTACCTCCCACTCAGTTTTATAAATTTAATTCCCCTGTGTAATTCTTTCTGTCTCTATCAATGTAAAAATCCTCCTGAATTCCAAAACAATGCCCTCCCCAAAATGTACTTTTTAAAAAACATGTTTCTGTGATGTTCCAGGTCATTCTGCTTTTCCCAAAGCAAAGACAGCACTTCCAAGAATGGAATTTATGATGATAAAGCAAAGACTAACAATTTTATATGCTATATTGTACAAAACGCAAGTACAACCCTCATGGATTGGGATGCTGCTTTCCCTCCACCATGGGACCAAATAAAAACTGTATTTCAATGTGATATTCAGAAGACACACAACAGGGCTTTCTAGGCACATGCAAGTACCTTTCTGAACTTTATCCAGGTGACAGAATGTCAGAATCACTGAGGTTGGGAAAAGCCCTACAAGACCATCGAGTCCACCCTGTGCCCCATCCCCACCTTGTCCCCCAGCCCAGAGCACGTCCAGTCCTTCCTTGGACACCTCCAATGATGAGGACTCCAAACCTCCCTGGGCAGCTCCTTTCAATGTCTGGATGTCTTTCAATGTCTTTCCAGGAACAAATTCCTCTTGATGTCCAACCTCAACTTACCCTGGGACAACCTGAGGCCATTTCTTCTCATCCTGCCCCTTGTTCCCTGGGACAGAGAATCAGCAGAGCCTGATTCTCCTGCTCCCCCCTCCTGTCAGGGAGGTGCAGAGAATTCCAGGTCCCCCCCTGAGCCTCCTTTTCTCCAGGATGAGCCCCCCCAGCTCCCTCAGCCTCTCCTGGTGCTCCAGCCCCTTCCCAGCTCCGTTCCCTTCCCCGGACACGCTCCAGACCCCCAGTCTTTCTTGTCATGAGGAGCCCAGAACTGAACACAGGATGTGACGTGCCACAGCACTGGCCCATAGAGATCACAGTGACAACAAAACCCAAGGAGATGGGTTTTCCCAACTCTGCTGGTGTAACCTGGATTAATCCATCCTGGATACTAAAGCAACTTGTAAATGTGAACAAGTGTATACACAGCATAAAGGCTCTTATACAATCAAGATAATTGTGGTATTTTCAAATTAAGCCCAGGTGTGAGAAATTGATGAGCTCAAGGCTACACAAATGGACAGGGAGGTGGACAGAAACCTGGCTGAACACATGGGGTCAGAGAGCTACTGCCAGCAGTACAAAGTGCAGCTGGAGACCAGCCATGAGTGGTGCATCCTGTGTGTTGATTCCAGAGGAGGCCCCGGAGATGCTCCCAGGGCTGGAGCCCCTCTGCTCTGGAGCCAGGCTGGGAGAGCTGGGGGTGTTCCCCTGGAGAAGGGAAGGATCCAGGGAGACCTTGGAGCCCCTGCCAGAGCCTCAAGGGGCTCCAGGAGAGCTGGAGAGGGACTTGGGACAAGGGATGCAGGGACAGGACACAGGGAATGGCTTCCTAGGGAGAGATGGGATATTGGGAAGGAATTCCTGGCTGGGAGGGTGGGGAGGCCCTGGCACAGGTTGGGCAGAGAAGCTGTGGCTGCCCCTGGATCCCTGGAAGTGTCCAAGGCCAGGTTGGACAGGGCTTGGAGAAACCTGGGATCATGGAAGGTGTCCCTGCCCATGGCAGTGGGATTGGAATGAGATGAGCTTTAAAGATCACTTCCAATCCCAATCATTCTGTGATTCTGGGACCCATATTTTTTAACCTCTTAATTGATGACCCAGCTGGTGGGGCTGGCTACAGCCTTGGCAAGTTTGCAGGTGATACAGAACTGGGAGGAGAAGCTGATGCAGCCAAGGGACCAGGACAGGCTGGAGAAACACACCAAAAGAATCCTCATGAAGCTCAACAAAGGGATGAGTCAGACATTGAGGGTCAACCAGACGCAAAGCAGCTTTGCAGCAAGGGACCCAAGGTTCCTGGTGAACACAGACAGCCATGGGCACCATGGGCTGCATTAGGCAGAGCACTGCCATCCCTCTTCTGTGCTCAGCCCTGGGAAGCCTCCCCTAAAGTGCTGAGCTCCCCAGCAGCAGAGACACTGACATCCTGGAGCAAGTCCAGCAAAGCACCACAAAGGTGATTTGGGATTGGAGTGTCTGACATGCAAAGAGGAGCTGAGAGAATTGTGATTATCCCGGGGAGGAAAAGGCTCAAGGGGATCTAAGTGTGTACAAATATCTGATGGGAAGGTGTAGAGATGATGAAGCCAGACTCAGTGGTGTCCAGACTAAGGACAAGAAGAAATGGGCCCAAATTGAAATACAGGAAATTGCATTTAACCACAACTAAAAAAAATACATGTTACTCGGAGTGCTTGTGGTGTCACCATCTTAGAAGACATTAAAAATCAACTGGATGTACCCTTGGGCAAATGGCTCTAGGTGATCCTGCCCTTGGACATGACAATCTCCACGGGTGCTTTCCAACCTTGGGCTCTTTGGTGACTCCCTGAAATCACAAGTAGGGCTAAACATTGAGTACAGATCAATCAACAACAAAATGTAAGGAATGTTGTCTGCTGGGAATGAACACCAAGTCAGTGTAGAAACCTGCACAGCCACAACTGAACTCAAAAGCACTCTGGGAAATACAGAAAATATCCTTTAGGATAAAATCCTGGAGTAGCAAGAATATGGCTTGTTGATTAATTACAAGAATGCAGCATCCGAAGGATCTGATTTTATTTATTAGGTTGGGATTTTTTTCTAATTGCCAATGCTGGGTGAATGTCACACCAAAAGCAAGGACTTTTGCACTGTGGTGAAAAGGAAAACATCCATGTTGAATTCCCTAAAACTGTTCTGCAAAACTGAGGAGCAGTCACTGAATTTTCATCAACTAGAAGTGTAACACATTATTGCTGACAGATCGTCTGCCCTAGAGTTAATCTTATCTATAAAACTAGATTTTTCTCGTTTATAAAATGCCCTGATAACTGAAACAGAACATACGTGAGATATGATACTGTACCTCATGCACCTAAAAGCATTTAAAGTAACCAAGTGCGTGAGGCAGGAACATTAAATGGAAACTTTAGAATCTTTGTTCATTAGTTACATGTATTGAACCAGTTTTCAGCACGGCTGACGCCCCAGAAAACTTTTCCAGCATTTAGAAGAAAAGCCAAACGCAAATCACTGTCCTGGAGGTTACACTGGGGCTGCAGCATTAGTCATCTTTGGAAACCAGTTGTGGTTGTTCTTATTTTCCTCTCCCACTGCTTTTTCTGATCTGTGGATGGTGCAGTGGGAGCATTCTCATCAATGTTTTCTCATAAATTCAGCTTACAAACACGAAAGAACAAAACCACTTAAGAATAGCTCACAGCTCTCACCCCCTACATCCTGCTGTAGAGTGGGGATCCAAAAACTCCTTACACAACTTAAATCAGTCCTTTGGAGGATTCGAATAAAAAGCTGACTAATTCCTCCCCCCTTTTTCCCCCACCACCTCTGCATTTCTTGGTCAAATAGACCAAAATGTAAGAAGACATAACAGTTCTTGCAGTTGGATGTTCTCAATAGAAGCTGGAAATTAAAAGAACAGAAGAAATCGTTCCCATAGTATTATTAATTCTGCAAACCTGGAATGGTTTTGGTCACTTAGATCAGTATGAATGGATCTGGACGCCCGCTTTCAATTTTTAGCTGTTTAACCTTGAATAAGGTCAGCAACATTCCCTGTTCCCATGCAGCTCCCATCCTCCCCATCCTGCTCCAGCCACAGGGGCAGCCAGGCCAGGTCTGCTTCTCTTGTAATGTGCTTATGACACCTCACTGGTGGCACCTGTCTCTTTGGTGGAGAATCACTAATGTAAATTCAACAGCTGGATGGCTGAGAGACCATCCAGAACTACTCCAGAAGGAGAACCATGAGAACGATGCTTCTAATCACTTACATTGTTAATCAAATATTAAATAAAGAAGTTTTTTTTTTATTAAAAGAAACCCAAACAAACTAAATTTTGCACACTCATGCTACCCAGAGATGCAGTTAATTAGGAGAATGGAAACTCTCAGGTATTTTCACTGAGCAGTTCTGTCCTGTGGCTCCTGTGAAGAATATCTCTGCAGCACATATCACAACATCTGTTTTGGAACAGTCTGGGAAAAAACACTAGGTTTTACTACATAAGGTTTATCTCCTGGGCTCATCTCTTTTAAGCTAAAATACCAGCCCCAAATCAGCAGACCACTCAGCTATACATCTTATGCAGAACATCTCGCTAATTGAATTACACTTCAAATGAAAGCCACCTACAAAGCTACGAGTATGTTGTGAGGTTTTCTCTTTCATTTTTAACTGCACTATTAATTCTTGGGTTTATTGATTAAAAACCACTGCTGAACTAAAATTTTATGTCTTTTATGAAGTTGGACACTTTGTATCCAATCTCAAAAGCCTATAACTTTCAATTTCTTGTCTTCTACATCAACAAAATAAATGTCTTGCTGCTTCTATTCTTCAGAGTCCTCTACTAAAATCTAAAATTTCATTCATCACCATTGTTCATATTCATGATTTGAATCCCTTAATCACCTACACCTCTGTCTCCAAGAGACACCTGCAAAGGTGTTTGCTCTTCTGTTCTTCCAGGGTACTTGTGAATCATTTGTTAGTCAAGGATTGCAAAGTTCTTTGAAATATTTTAGTATTGAAGGCACTGCTCAGTTCCAGGCAGACACTCAGACCGCTCTCAAGAGACACGTGTATGGATTAGACATTTAGTTCTCAACTGATATCAAGATGATGATATCAACATCTTAACCAAAATTATCAATTGTGACAATTCTAGCTGCAGTCAGTACTTTTCACTAGTTCCACCCCAGCATAAGGAGTGTTGGAATCACAGCTACAGTCATGAAAGCTCATGATGAAGAGGGCTTCTGCATAAGCCAAAATGTAGCTTTGGGGAGAACCCGTGCTCTAATTTGACAAACTGGGAGATGTTTTGAATCAGTAACATATGTTTGCTATTTTCGAGGTGAATGATTTTCTATATTTAGGCAATAATCACACATTTCACTAAGCTGCCTTTGCTAGTCGAAGTTTGTGCAATGCTGTTTGGGAGAGACACCATTGCCTCACCTGGAGGCAAAGACTACCTGCAGGCACTCCATTCTGCTGGAGAGGTGATGTCCTGTGCCCGAGGAAAGGCCGCAGATACTGCAGGGGGGCTGAACCTCAGCAAGGCTTTTTGGCCAAAACAGAGCACTGGCTTAGATGAGCACAAACCCTTCCTCCTTTAAGCTAAAAACTATTACACTGTATTCAGCCTGACGTGCATTTTACCAGCGTTCTCCTGAACTCTTCAGGCAAGCTACAGAATTTTTTGCTTTTTAGTCCCCAAACAATACCTTATTTACCTACTTATAAGAGAATAAGACACCCTCCCCAAAGCTGATTAATTGCCAGACATTACGTAGGAACACAAAACCCCCGGACTCTGAACATTCTGCCACAATGGAAATGTGTGAAAGTAATTTTCTTCCAATTTCATCTCATGGGAATGTGGGCTCATAAGCATCCAATTAAAAATAATTCTGACCGAACAAGATGTGTTTTAGCTTCACATGCTCATGTGGTAGAATGCATTTAGATCATGTCTGTGAGGAATTTTTACCAAGGTGGGAGGAACACAGATTATTAAATAGAAAGAACATTGCTCTTGCAATTCTTCCCTTTCAATTTCATTTTTTGTGCGTGAGAATGTGGGGTTTGGGCAACCTGTGCTGTTTTGTGCAATTTGGGTGAGGTCACCTGGGGAACCTGCAGAGATAACACTTGTAATGGGAAAATTCCAAATCAATATGCAGTCTTTTAAAGAAATCTGTAAGGCAAACAAACCAACAAAATCCTGCATGGCAATCTGCCTCTAACTTCCATTTTTTCATGCCAAAAGAAGCCACTTTGATCAGCTTGTCTGACACAAGCCATAGGAATTCCCTCAGCTACTTCCTCCTTCAAGTCCAATAGCTTTGGCTGGGCTTGGACATATCTTTTAGGAAAACATCCAATCTCATCTAAAAATTCCGATCTTGGGAAATCCGGAGCCTTTGTTAAACTATTCCAGTGACTCATTCACCATGTTAAAAAAGGACGGACCAGTCTCAGCTGGGTTTGCTTCAACTTCCAGCTACCGCATTATATTTCGCATAGATTCATAGAACATCCTGAGTTGGAAGGGATCCACAAGGATCATCCAGTCCAACCCCTGGCCTTGCACAGGACACCCCAAGAATCCCACCCTGTCCCTGAGAGTGTTGTCCAAGTGCTCCTTAAGCTTTGGAGGTTTTGGGTCATGACCAAACCCTGGGGAGGCTGTTCAGTGCCAACCATCCTCTGGGGGAAGAACCTTTTCCCAATGTCCAACCTAAACCTCCCTGACGTATCCTAATAAAGAGCCTCCTATTGAAGGATTTATTTACCCTTAAACATGCAAATAATTTAAGAGTAAACTCATAAAAATGCCACAGAGTACTTCTGAATTCTTTTGAAGTCAACCTGGACCTCTTATCTTATAGCACGACCCGTGTGCATGAAATTCTACCAGTTTTATGAAAATACACCTTGCTTTCATCAAGCTTAGACAGTTACATTTTGATATCAGCAGTGTCTGCCCTTCACTGATCACCTTCCTCCCTAAAGACTCTCCTTGGAACTTCATTTCAAACAGGGCAGAAGTTAATGAACCACTGCAGAGAGTTTCCACTAAACATGAACACACTTGATAAGCATCCAGTTAAACTGCATTTGAGATCTGCAAGCCAGGCAATTCTTCACCCACTGAATACCCACAGCATTGATTTTATATCTCACTGGTTTCTTGATCATTATGCTGCACAGTATGAAGATAAATAATCTGTAATAGAATTATTTATAAACAATTCCACTCTGCCAAGTCACTCAATGTTGAGTGTAAAGTGATCCTTCCATAATAAACAACTCCAAACCCTTCAAAAAATTACCAGCAGCTGACTAAAAATCACAATCTAAAAGCAATAAAAAATTATATTCATTCAACATTCTGACCATATTTTTTTTAATTCTACTTTTTTCCCCACAAAGGAAGATGCTGTTCCACACTATCACAACAGCCAAAGAAAAAGCCTCATCTCTTGAACTGTGCTCCCAGCTCGGGAACTGAGTACATACAAACTACCTTGCACAGAAACTCAGAGAACAGAGTTTCCACAAAAATTTACAGGCTGATCTACAGAAATATGACCAGAAATATTGACAAACCAGCCTGCATCCTTAAGGAAATATTAATGCAGTTGATTGACTCTTTTTTGCTTGTCAATTTTCACTTATTTTTGCTTTTACTTACTTCTTAAATGACTTGAATAATTCTGTCAGATGTTCATTGGTCTACCTAAGGCTGAAGTTTAAAATACCCACTTCATAACCATTGAAATCAATGATTATTACAGCAGCTCACAGCATTGGGTTGGCATTGAAAACAAAAAATAAAACCATGAATATTAAACCCTATAGGAAAAAGCCCACCTTTGAGTCCTTAGGTTAAACACCAGTAATGGCAGCAGTTGGAATTTGTCAGTGGCACAGGTTATCCAGTAAAGACAAAAAAATTTGTTCATTGTCACAAAAAAGTACAATCTCCAACTCTGACATTAAAGGCTGGAGGAATGATGCCATATGTCTCAACAACAAGAAAAATTTACCAACCAGCCCATAATTATGGCAATGCAATTACATTGCAATCCCTGAATAGGTACCAACCCTGAATCCCCTTTGAGGTTGGCAGGATGCTGAGCAGAGATCAATGAATAGTGCTTGTGGGAACAGAAAGGAAAAAGAGAAAGAAAAACACCCACGAGTCATTGGTCAGTATTGTCAAAAGAGAGTAACAAGCTTGTTTATTCTTTAAAAATGTTTGAATCTATCAAGAACTTTTGATCTTTTTATCAGAGAAATAAATTTGGGGGGGCAAAAATATTCTAAACTAAGTTATCTACCATTCCAAACAGTGATAAATGAAGTGAAGCTGCTTCTTGCCTGTGACAGATCCAGATTCTTCCATTTTCATTATTCTACTTCTTTTCCTATGACAGAAGTGGGGCTATTCATAAAACCTCTGACAGGTTAAGCTCACAGTGAAGTAAAGATCAATATTTTTCCTATCCCTGGAAGTGTCCCAGGCCAGGTTGGACAGGGCTTGGAGCAACCTGGGATGGTGGAAGGTGTCCCTGGCCATGGCAGGGGTGGGATGAGACGATCTTTAAGTTCCCTTCCATCCAGACTATTTGATGACTCTAAGCCAGGCTGATTTAACCTGCCCAGCTATTTAACCTGCACTAACTCAGGGTGAGATTTTTTTTTACATTAACTGCCTAAACACTGAATGTAAATGAACGCACGACGATCTATAGAATCAGGGAAAAAGAATTCACATCTTCTGAAACATTCGAAAGAATATTAATTGATGTAGATCTCCGTATTGCATTAATTCACACAAAAATCACTTGAGGTTCAATAGAAAACATACTTGCTTCATGTTTTTCCCCACCTTCCCTTCCCAGACTAAAGCCAAAGAAAATATGTCAGAGCTGCAAATGTTTCAGCCATTTTTGAGGAGGATACTCTGATACCTTTCCTGTTTGTACTCAAGGACAGGTCAGCAACCTACACCAGGACAAAGGACTGGGATCCAGGCCCTATGGCACAGCACAGCTCACACTCCAAGGAAAAAGGAGCTGGCAGCTGGATAATGAATTCAAATTGGCTTTAAGCAGTACTTCAGCATCACATTGCAGCAACAGAACCATTTCCAGTAATTAGCAGTATTTCTCAGAGCTAACCTCCAAGGCCCTGATCCTGCAAAGGCTGCACATTCCTAAATTAGTGTAATTGCATAATTCCATTGACTCTGATGGCATGGGAGGAGGATGGGTGCAAAGCTTATCCTCTATACACTTCAGACAATGTGCCAGAACACTTCTGAAAGGGAGTATTAAAATCTTATTAGATGCACTTTGCTGTTTCAACAAACCCAGCATTAAGTGATAAAAGATATGCAAAAAAAGGTAAACCGTGTGTCAATTTGACATTGTGTTTCTTGGTCTTTTTTCTCTGGGCAAAAAACCCCCAACTTAATTCAAATTTTAGTCCATAATAATTTTTACCTCTACTATTTTAAGAACATGTTTACTCAATTTACAAGGCTCAGCAAAACCATATTTCCTGCTTTCACACACAATGTCAAGCTTGCTATGAAAATAAAACTGTCCTTGATTTGTTCAGCATCCCACAACTAATCATTGCTTGTTAGCTGCCTCTTTTCTAGTACATGCACTAAGCCAGTTTATCTTCAAAACCAATTTTCCTGAGCTTGACTGCAACCCAAAGAGGTTTAAAACAAAAAGGGAACATGCACAAACATTAAAACTTCACATGATGAACATGCAATGCAAAAGGAAACCACAACGGTAAGAGTGGGAGGACATATTTCACATTATGAAGCACAGTTACTGCAATAATCAATATATAGCACAGCCACAACAGAATTATAAGACACTAGAAATGACAGATTACAATTACAGGCTCAATATTTATGCGACCTAATGCAGTGCATAATAAAAGAGTTATTGTATCCCCAGTTTTTTAGAATTTGGAAAAGCAACCAAACTCAACAGTAGCTTTAAATTCCCGTTAAAGCTGCGTGGAGAACTCGTGCTGTGGGCTTACTCCCTGTGGGATAGCAAAATACATACTATTTTCCTGTCTCCTACTTTAACCAGTGCTAGCTGTTCAGGAAGTGTGGGATATGGTGTGTCTATGGATGTGACATGTCACCTCCAGGATCTTACGCACATCCATGGAAGCTTGAAGAACTTAGAACAGAATGGTTTGGGCTGCAAGAGGCACCTTCAAGGCCATCCAGTCCCACCCCTGCCGTGGGCAGGGACACCTTCCACTATCCCAGGTTGCTCCAACCTGGCCTTGGACACTTCCAGGGATCCAGGGGCAGCCACAGCTTCTCTTCTCAACCTGTGCCAGGGCCTCCCCACCCTCCCAGCCAGGAATCCCTTCCCAATATCCCATCTCTCCCTGCCCTCTGGCACTGGGAAGCCATTCCCTGTGTGCTGTCCCTCCATCCCTTGTCCCAAGTCTCTCTCCAGCTCTCCTGGAGCCCCTTGAGGCTCTGGAAGGGGCTCCAAGGTCTCCCTGGATCCTTCCCTTCTCCAGGTGAACACCCCCAGCTCTCCCAGCCTGGCTCCAGAGCAGAGGGGCTCCAGCCCTGGGAGCATCTCCGGGGCCTCCTCTGGACTCTCTCCAGCAGCTCCAGGTCCTTGTGCTGTTGTTCCCAGGGCTGGAGCAGCTCTGCAGGTGGGGTCTCACCTGAGGGGGCACAGGGGCACAATCCCCTCCCCTGCTGCCCATGTTGCTTTTGAATATGTTTCATTCAAACATGAATATATTTGCACACAAAATGTATCAAAATAGTAATGAGAACCTTAAATCTATGGGATGTACAAAGACAGGCAACACTATTTGGAGGTATCAGTTAATTATTCTCTGCCTTTAGTACTCCATAAATTCCATCTCTTATCCAAACAGACTGTTCACAGGATAACATGCTGCAGTACTCAATACAGGATGAGCACACGGATTCATGCAAAAACTTTTGACAACTCAATTATGCCACTGTATCTGATGCTATTTACAGATCTACAAAGGCAAGTTTCCTGAGCATACACTTTTCTAATCATACAGTACCACAATAACAGCAGAGAATTAGACATTAAAAACTGCTACCCCTCCACCAGCAATTTGTATTTCAAATCCTCTGTTCTCCTCCTATCTCAGAAAAAGACAGCCTGCAATGAAAATCTGAGACTTTACAATCTCCCAGGAGGATGTATTCTAATACATCTCAACTGATGCATAAGTCCCATTTCAGAAAGTGATACCAGTCAACTATTTCTCCATCAGTTTCAGTACAGAGAATGATTAGATGAACTTTTCACTCTAAAAACTTCACAAGCTTGCCACATGAAAACACACATAGTGTTATCAGTGTATATTTTCATCCATAAAACACCTGGAAGATGCAATACCCATGGAATAGTACTTAGTCTCTCAAGGATGATTCTGTCAACTTAATGTTGTAGAGTTGTTCCTGTACAGAATTACCAAAATTTCATGGAAACGAGCTGGGAGAATTATGCTATTTGTTTTATGTTTTCAGGATATCATTCCTACATGTAAAACACTACATCTTAAGCAAGATTTTACTGTGGACTGCCCTAATTATTAGAATCCATTTTTAAATAAGCCTTTGAAATCTTAGGCTTTTGACTACTTTAATACCATATTCCTGTTCCAAATTAATCTGGAGAATGCCCCTGGGACAGCTAGATTTTCATCTCCTGTTGAGATCCTTCAGTGTAACTCTCCATCATTATGTACTACTATAAAATTTTTTCTGCTGTATAAAAAGAGCTATTTCAGCCTGCATGCTGTATTTTCTTCCCTTGACGATCAAGCTGGTTTTACTTATGTTTACTGTGTGGTCTCTTGCTATTGTACACTGCCTTAGCTGGGAAGCTGCATTTCCACCCTGGACGCTTTCCATGTTCTGATCAATTTTGTCACGCAATTTTTTCCTTGTTTTCCTAAAGCTTCTAGGATCTTGGTTAATCTATTTAATTATCTGCAGCATCAACAGTGAAATAGTAAAACTTTAATTTTTACTTGGAGAAAACAGCTCAGAGAAACTCTTTGGGCAAGAGTTCTGCAAAAAGAATTTATTTTTAAATTCTTCCTGTTTACAGTTTCTTTACAGTTTCTTTACAGTTTTTGTAGAGCACCTCTAATTCTGCATCATGAACAAGGATTATTATGGTTGGACTTGATGATCTTGGAGGGCTTCTCCAACATAAATGATCGTATGATTAACTGTCATGAAAATTCACTGAACTTGAGGGAAAAGCTCTATGATTTTCATTCTTGAGAAGCAATTTATATAGACAAAATTCCCAAAACAACGGGCATCAAGGAATTATTAGACACTTACATGTAAGACAACTTAAATCTCTGTACCAATTCCAAACAAACTACAGAACTGTCTGGAACTTTTGTGAAACACAACTCATGATTCTCATGTCATAGCTTTGGAAAAGGATTAAAACACATCAACATGAAAAGCATTTAAAACTTCCAAAGGCCAGAGAATTTATCTTCTAAATTTAAAAATACAAAAACAAACCATTATCACACTCCCATTTCTACCACACTTATCAGGATATACATCAAGGATGCTATAAAGACACAAACCATCCCCTTAGAAATTAAAGTTATCGACCAGTTAACTGAAAACATGCACAGACCAGTCACAGAGCATGCAGCATGCAGTAAATGGAGAGCAGAGGTTAATAACCTGGAAGCATAGGATCTGAGAATGTGAGAACAAGTTAAAGACAAGAGTTCCTCTCCATTGTCACTGAGGGTCGAGAAGCAATGCTGCAGCGTAGAGCAGTGGGAGTGGGGGAAATACAGTTTGTCCAAGACATACACATATCTCCGCAAGTGGCGGCAGGTATAACTGAAAGACAAGGGTAGAGGGAGACAAAACAGAAAAAAGATGTATTTTCCTTTAAGAAAGCTAAGTCATGGTTTAACATCCTTGGTTTTTGTGCCGAGAGTCAATGGAAGATGCCAAGAAAGCAATGGAGTGGTTTGACATAAAACAACAGTTTCGAGAGACAGAGGGATCCATTCGCCTGTGCCCACACGCTGGTCCTGCCACTGCTGCACAGGGAACCTGCTGGATCTCAGGCAGTGGAGACACAAGAATTTGAGCTTCTTTTGGGTGCGTCCCCCTTCTTTTTATTTTTTTTTTATTATTTTTGGAGTCTATATTATCTTAAGAAAAGTCTTATGCCCCTTACAACTTGCCCTAAAATTGTAAGTGCAGGGCCCTGGCCCTGGTTTATAAAGTTTACTTTTTTAAAAAAAAAAAAGAGAGTATTCACAAAATTTAACTGATTTTCAGGAAAACTGACACCTGACCTACGGGAAAAAATTCAAAAATAATTGCTGACCAGTGTGAACAGGTCTTGCAGACTGGGATGGCAGTGGTAAACTATTCCTGTATTCAATTCTAGTTCCTCAAACCTGGTGCTTTATCATAACCAAGCTACAGAATTAAGACCTGGTCAGTTTTTCCATGAAAAACTACAATCAATTCCATGAAGTAACTATAGAGCAAGCAACAAAATATTTAATATTCATATTGAGCAATTCTGAATGCTCCTGAATAAGAGATATATTGCCTATGCCTGTGCACAGGATAGCCTCCCACTCATAATGGAAAGAAAAATAAATTCATTAGAGCAGTTCACCTGCAACAAACTGCATCACTGGTGAACTTTGAAACACACAAAAAAATAAAACCTTGATCATCTTTTGCCAGAGGGTTTGCATGGAAAATACAGCCCGGGGTGTGGCAAGTGTGATGATGTGACTCAATGATCTTAAAGCTGGATTCGGTCTTTTCAAGCTAAATGATTCTATGATTCTAAGTTCTCCAGAAAGTGCCTTAAAGCAGCCTAAGACATTGTGAGATAAAAATCTCAGTTCATGCCGGTCCTACCAGACTGCTGTTCCCATTGCAGCCTGGTACCTCTCCAGGACAGACATACCCACAGAGAGCTAAACTGGGAAAGTTTCCAGAGAAGATTTATGAAATTAAGTCTCCTTTGCTGAATTTGGCAAGAATCAGCAAATATATGAACTCCAGGCTACAACATCCTCACCAAATAAAAAAACCCCAACATTATTTCATGGCTTCATAGGTGAAAACTTGGCCAAGGGTATTTTGTACCCAACAAAATCTGGAATCTCTCTACAATTCCTGCTGGACATGGTCACATGTGGCTAAAAAACCCTTTCCAGAAACAAATTATTTTGTGTACCTTGGGCAAAGAACAGCACAGAAAGGAGTGTCACCAGCAGCTGATCCTGGGTACAATCAGTGGGGTGCTAAGCCCAAGGCTATCAAAACCAACACCTCCCATTGCTGTGCTTTAAACAAATCTGCTACCAGGTTAAATCAGTCACCTACCTTTGTTCTGGAAGTTGAGGAACACACAATCCCCTTTAGTACTTCATTTGCAGATACAAAAATTTCCAGGAGAGGAACTAGCCATACAGAGGCAATTTCCTAAGCTTTCATGCCTTTTTTTTTTTCTGGCCACAGCATGTTTTGAGCAACACAGGCTATTCTTTTCACTCCACAGGCCAGGGACAGAGAAGATAAAGGATTTACAGGATCCCACACTGAGGAAAACCCTCAATCCACAAGTCTTCCCTTCCAGCTATCCACAGAGGCCACAGAATTTTTTTCCCAAACCAGATTAAAGAGCATATTTTAGAATGATGACGCTTAGAAGATTTAAACGGTTGTAAGTCCACTGTTCCCACTTAGCATATTTAACCAGTTTTGTTACTAGAAAACTGTACCCTATGTTGAGCCTTTATAGGTTTGATTCCAGCCATTCAATCTTGTTAGACTTTTGTCAGGAACTTGAAAGAACCTTTTGTTGTAGAATCACAGAATGGTTTGGGTTGGAAGGGATTTTAAGGTTCATCTTGTTCCACCCCCTGCCATGGACAGGGACAACTTCCACTATCCCAGGTGGCTCCAACCTGGCCTTGGACACTTCCAGGGATCCAGGGGCAGCCACAGCTTCTCTGCCCAACCTGGGCCAGGGCCTCCCCACCCTCCCAGCCAGGAATCCCTTCCCAATATCCCATCTCTCCCTGCCCTCTGGCAGTGGGAAGCCATTCCCTGTGTGCTGTCCCTCCAGCCCTTGTCCCAAGTCCCTCTCCAGCTCTCCTGGAGCCCCTTGAGGCTCTGCAAGGGGCTCCAAGGTCTCCCTGGATCCTTCCCTTCTCCAGGTGACATTCCCAGCTCTCCCAGCCTGGCTCCACAGGGGAAGTGGTGTCACTTCTCTTTGGCCCCTGTCAATGTTCTCCACAGGTGGGAAGAACAAGATTTGATCCCCCAGTCACGACCATCATATTTAGGCTTAACTGACCTAAATAAAAGCTGGATGAGACCACAGCATGCACTGGGAGGAGGAGAAATTCATTAGGCTGTTCCTATTTTCAAAGCTGAACTTGTTTACTGTTTACTTGTTTACTGATTTAAAAGCCATACCAAGAGCTATGCAACCCCACAAACCTGTGGTTTTTAACAGTCGCTCTGATCACCAGAACTTACAACATATCAAAGACTAAGCATCTCCATTAACTAAATCCTCTAAGGTAAACCTGAATAAAATCAAGACTTAAGTCCTTTAAGACCACATACATTAAGGAAAGTTGCCATTTAATTTTCACTGATCAATCATGGGTTTGAAATCGGCTTACTTGATCCACCAGAAATCAGGTTTACAGCTACATCTACAGTTACATGGTACCAAAATTTTTGTTTTCTGTATGTTTTGCAGGGACATTTCTTCTGCTTTACAGCAAAAGGCAATTTTCAACTACAATACAGTACTCAGAAAATTTTAAAAAGCACTATTGCAGAAAATAAAGAGCATTATATTTGATTTATGGTGTGTGCTTTTTTATTATTCATGTATTCTCTTTGCCTGGAGGGCAGAACTGTAGCTCACACTGTACTAAAATCCCACTACAAAAATTGTAATCCCCTCTTATAAAAAGCCATCTGATCAACATTTTGAATTCTGATAACACAACATGACTGTGTCAACTTCTAATGGCTAAAAAATAGTGTCCTGTTACGTATCAGTGAAATTAGAGTGGAGTTGAATCATTCCAACTAAAAAAAAAGTAATTATTCATACATAACTATGAGCTTTCACTTTTTTTTATAATGAAAAAAAGTCCTCTAAACTGTCTCACTACACAAATATGACCATATTTTATATATTCTTTAGACATTTAAATGTGTTTAAGAGAATAAAAGTTCCATGTGCTCCATTAAACTTCAAGTTATTAATCCTTTGTCTTTAACAGCCATGGCTATGAAAGCCTCAAAATTTATAAATCCAAAGCAACAGAGGTTATCATCAATATCTTGGAGACTAAAGTGCCAGGATCCTTTCTGTCTGGGAGGTATCCATCCCTCACACTGGATTAGCTGGGAATCCCTGTGACTCCAGAATACCAGCTGAATGGAAATGAACATGGAATCCCAACAACATCTTTAAGTGAAGATGCTCAAAACTGACAGGCATCAAGGCAAAGCACCAAATTCAACCATTACAAAGTCAGAAAGTGGTATTTAGAAGGCTCCAAGGGTTTATTTCCATAGGTAGTTCTTACGTGTTTCACTGTCTCTACTACACATTGAGGGTAAGGAATTGAAAGAGAGAGAAAAAACACCAAAACCACCAAAAGCTAAAAACCCCCAAACTAACCAAATCTATCAGCTGTATCAACCTTCTAGAAAAAAGGAAGGAAAAAAATTTTGCTCAAGGGGATAACTGTTCCTCCTTGTAACTTTCCCCAGCTTCTGGAGCTGTTCTTTCCTCTGCTACCCTGCAAGGACAGCCTATTGTCATCAATTTCCAGGAGAACACCTTCACCTGACTGTTGTGAGAATATTCTCACCTGCTTATCCCAGTCTCCTGTAACCCCGGAGCTCTGGTCCTCTGCCCAAGAGCTTTTTAGATTTGTCTGAAGCAGCAGTAGTTAAAATGAAGGTTGAGACTCTCCCTGTAAACACTCTTCACCGCCTGATACCCAGGCATAGGTAGGGAAAACGCGATTTTTATATACATATAAAAATTAACCCAATATATCTATATTTACTTGTAATTTGATGCAGATTAGATTAAGACAAAGGAAAATTTTCTTTCTATAGAGTCTGCCCAACCCCAACCAGTGATGGTATTCTGATTACAGCAGTTAAATGAGAACCTCAAAGACACACTTTAAAATCAGTGGGAGTTTGATGTCTAGAGCCCAAGGGTAGGTGAAGATTCCCACACGAATAGAAAAGAGTATTTTGAGTAGGAAGGGACCTACAATGACTATCTAGTCCAACTGCTTGATCAATTCAAGGCTGTCCAAATCAAAGTGTGTTAAAGCACTGGCACAGGGTGGGCAGAGAAGCTGTGGCTGCCCCATCCCTGGAAGTGTCCAAGGCCAGGCTGGACAGAGCTTGGAGCCACCTGGGATAGTGGGAGGTGTCCCTGTCCATGGCAGGGGGTGGAACTGCATGAGCTTTAAAGTCCTTTCCAAACCTGTGTCTTGCTGACCTCTCTGAGAAGCCTTTTCCAGGGTTTGACCAGCCTTTTGGTAAAGAAACACTTCCTAATGTCCAGTCTGAACCTCCCCTGTGCAGCTCTGAACCATCCCCACACGTCCCTTCCATGATCCCAGGGACAAGGGCTCAGGCTCCTGTTCAGGAAGCTGCAGGGAGCAATGAAGTTGTGCCTCATCCTCCTTCTCTCCAAACTGCACAAGCCCAGACTCCTTCCAGTCTTTTCACCAGCTTCAGTGCCCTTCTCTGGATGCACCCAAGGACCTTCTCAAACAGTGTGTCCAAAACTGCACACAGTGCCTGAGGTGAGGCTGCACTAACGCTGGGTGAAGTGGGACAATCCCTCATCTCTTGCCCCACAGGTTTGGCTGTGTCTGATGTGCCCCAGGACGTGGTTTTTCCCCTGGGCTGCCATGGTTTCCTGCAGCTCTACTGAGTCCCCCTGATCATCTGGAAGCTCTCCAAGGACCTTGTGTGAAAGACACAGATAATCAAAACCAACAAACAAATGAGACTTTGCTAAAGGTTCATGGAATTCTGATAACACAACCTGACAGTGTCGACTTCTAATAGCTCAAAAATAGTGTCCTGTTACATATCAGTGAAATTAAAGTGGAGTTGAATTATTCCAACTAAAAATAAAGTAATTATTCATACATAACTATGAGCTTTCACTTTTTTTTATAATGAAAAAAAGTCCTCTAAACTGTCTCACTACACAAATATGACCATATTTTATATATTCTCTAGAAATTTAAGTGTGTTTAAGAAAATAAGGGGTCAGGCTCCTGTTCAGGAAGCTGCAGGGAGCAATGAGGTTGTGCCTCAGCCACCTTCTCTCCAAACTACACAAGCCCAAACAAACCTGCTGTTTCTCAAAAAAAAATTCAACATCCTAAACGGCCACTGCAATTGTTTTGGTTCAGGTGATCATATCACTTCCAATTTTTAACTCAAACTCCACATTAATTCAAGAACTGTACACAAGACTACAGCCACAGACTAACACCTAGCAAAGAGTTTGAAAACAAGAAGTGCTGAAATTCATGGTATGTTTACATCCATTTTTCATTTCATCCAAAATTTAAGACTTGAACAAGACAACAGCACCAAGCAAAACATGCAAAACCACTTACATCCTTACTTGTTTAAACTAGAAAGCTGATATCTTCTCTAGTGAAGTCAATTGCAATTTTAAAATAAATAGATCAAAGGTGAAAATGTAAACAGCACCGGGCCAACACCTCGACAACACAGAAATGAAGCAAATTGGGCAGGGTATAGAAAAGTGGTACAAAACCAGTACTCACTAACCCTTCTGTAAATACAACCTAGGCAAAAACATCATATACAGGATTCAAAAGAAAAATTCCCATTGCTAATGTTTAAGTACTTGTAATTCATAGTCTTCCTTTTGGCACACGCTAGGTTTTATGAGCACTATAAATCATAAACATTATTGAGAAAAAGAAAGATCTTGAAGACATACATGCCATGTGTATTAGCTCAGAGAAACTAGATTAATCTGCAGCAATAAAAAAAAAAAAAAGCCAATTCTGCTAAGCCTGATTAAATATTTAGGTCATATTGTTTCTGCAGCAGAATTTGAAAAATGCAGAGCAAATAACATCTTTCACTGAGCTTGAAGACTTAATCACAGTATTTTCAAAAGGCAGTTATGTTACAACATGACTGAATGTGAAAGCCAATATGAAAGTCTTTAAAAGAAAAATAAATGGAAGCATAAGCTAATTAAACTAGTACAGGTTAGTCAACACACCAAACTATCCCTGTACATGTGGGCAGAATGTCATGATGTGCAATGAACATTTTACTACTGTTCATGTTTGATAACTTGTGTTCTAGGAAGTCCTATTAGTCATTACTCTCTTGTTCCCAAAGACAAACCCAACCAAACCCAATCAAAATACGTTCTGTACTATGCAGATTATAACAACAACTTATTAGATCATCTACTCCATGAGAACTGTTGACTTCTTTTCTGCCTAAAATATCACCTGCTGATGTTCTTTCACACAGTGTAAGCAGCTGAAAGGCAAACCATCTATCTGCCTACCTCAAGGCCAGGTTGGATTGGTCTTGGAGCAACCTGGTCTAGTGGAAGGTGTCCCTGCCCATGGCAGGGGGTTGAAACAAGATGATTTTTAAGATCTTTCCCAACCCAAACCATTCCAGGATTCTGTGAGTCATGTCAACAGTATAATACATTATACACATCATGCAAAATTAGATTTTTGGATTAAATTTTTGATATTTGTTTATTCCACTGCTACTGATGACATGATGAACTGTGGTACTGATGAATCACAGCAGAAATACTACTGTGTATTTGTTTTTCAGTATCAAGACAGTAATTAAAGATTGAACTGCTATGTTCATGGAAAGGTGGTTTGGGCTTCTTTGGGGCAAATTGCTATTACTGTAGTGTTAACACAGCTACACTCCTTAAAAAAAAAATCCTTATTTTTCATTCTGTTTTGGTGGTGGTGGTGGTTGGTTGGTTTATTTTAATCAGTATTCTCACCTTAGAGTCATAATTAAGATTAAAGAGACCTTAGGAGGTCTCCAGCTCAACCTCCTGCCCAAAGCAGGGGTTTATTCAGTTTGGTCTCAAAAGCCTTCATGGACAGAGACTCCACATCTTCTTTGTGCAGCTGTGCCAATGTTCCCCTGACCAGGAAAATTTGCCTTGTTCCACCAGGCTGAAACCCCCAGACCATTCCCTCTCATCTTCCTGCCACACACAGAGCCTGCTCCCTCTCTCACCTTCTGTGCATGGGAATGCTGCTCACCCTTTCCCTGACTCTCCTGCCACAGCCTCACCCTGAAGCCTCTTTCTCCTTCAGGCTGAACCAGCCCAGGTCCCTCATCCCATCTTCCTACACCAGCCCCCAAACACCATGGAGCCCTGAACGTGCTCCAGTTGGGCAACCCCTCTTCTGTGTCTAGAGGCTGAAAACCTGGATGCAGTTTTCCAGAGGTCTCCCAGTGGCCTTGCACTGGCATGAGCCAACTCTCACGGGGCTCCCGGATACTTTTCACCAGGTCCCATGGACATGGATGTGTCTGTTCTCAAGTAATCCCTGACTTGATCCTTCTCCACTGATGGCACTTTCCTTCCTCCTTGACCCCCACCTAACTTCCTCATCTTAGTAACATTCTCATAGCTTTCTAAAAATACTTCATCCCTGCAGGCCTTCTTTTCAGATACAAGTATCCCTAAATTTATATCTTCTATCATAGAGTGATGACAGGCTTGTAAATTACATTATTGCAAAACAGCAGTTTGGGGGCGAGGGGTCATTATAGGGTTAAAGGTGCCATAACAACACAGAAAAGGATGAAAATTATTTAAATACTTAAGAAGCGATTATTTGTGATAACGTGTCACAGACATAAGTTCCCATGCCCTGAAGCAGCACTCTGTCACAGTACTGGCCAAATGTACAAAACAGGCTTATGAGAAGAGTATTATCTTTATGCATGGAAGTATTTATAGTGAAGGAGGGCAAGGAAATGAAAACCAAACAAGTTCTGGAGATGTCTGATAGACTGAAAACAAAATGAGAAATATATGAGATTCTTCTACAGAAAGGCCAAATTACTTCTGTACAGATGAAGTCCCATCAAAAAGAACAAACGGATTTGTATATTAAAAGCAGACACAAGCAACTGATGACCCATAAGCAAAAAAGATATGAAAGAGCTCAGAGGAAGTGCCTGTTCAGTTCTGATGTTTCAGACAAAGGGCGAAGGCTTTAATCACCCAGATGCACTGGTTACTTGGAAGGCACATATCCCTGGCAGCTTAAGGGATGCTACTATGGGAATGTTGTTTTGGAAACCTCCTGTGCTTTTATCCTTTGGCTAGACACTTGTGATAATTCACAGGCTCTGCACAGGATTACAGGGATGCTACAACACCCTCATTAATGTGAACATTTGCATCTCCGTCTGCCTGGATCTGGAAAATCCTCTATCAGGAGACACTATGTCAGCCCCTGCCTGGCTCCCCAGCAGGATTCGCCCACCTCAGCCCCTCTAAACTGTGGGTTTGGGAGAAACACTCACTTTGGACCTGAGCACAAATCAACAAGTTACAGAAACATGTCTCTACACAGCTGCACAGTAAATTTATTTATTCAATGCAGAACTAAGTGTATTTACTTTACCTAAAAGCCTGTTCTATCCTAAACTTGCTGAAGGCCATTGCCATTAAAAAGGTTGAGTCATTCAACGGTTATAAAGGCCTGGTGCACATTAAAGTTGTTAAATCCTGATTCTCTGTCCTGTACCTATAATTTCATCCTCCATTTACACGTCAGATGATTCAAAGTGCAATATTCTCTTTGCAATCCATGCAAACTACAGAGTATATGGTGGTGGGAAACACATTGGTCTGAGTACTTAACAGCTTCAGAATTTCATAAATTGTTATTTTGTATTCCTAAAATCCATTAGAGAGCCTGTTTGAAAATACTTACTGAAGAGTGGGGTCTGAACATAATGAAAATTTCCATGTGTGGTGGAAAGGAAAGTTTTCAGGAGCAATTTGGAGGGCACAGACACAGGTCAGTTGGGTGTTAAACCTCTCTACTTCCCTCTCTGCAGGCACTCATACCTATCCTGGCTTCACACACCAGACATATATAATGACATCAGTTAAAATGTGAAATAAGCAGCACCCTGACAAGGAAAAAAATATTTAGAGTCGATACTATATTTCTTGCTATATTTTTGTTTCATATTAATGTTTACTTAGAGCCGCAACACTATTTCAGTTTGTCAGATAAATCCTTGTATGCTCATTAGTCACTCACTTCTTTAGATCAAAGTGCACAGTTTTTTCCAAAGAGAAAATGTCTAAAAAGGAAAGAGTACATGCTGTTTCTGAATAAAGCATTAATGAGCCAAATACTCTGCAACTGAGGATAAACGACAGGTTCAAGCAAGTCATTATCCTGAGTCACCTCTATTTCTGTTAAGGAACACTGTCCCATAAATATATTCCATTCAAAACAAACTAAGACAAGACTGCAGTTTCCAGGATTCTACTGGAATGGCAAATAATAGTTTCTAAAAGACTGTTAGCATTCCCTTGGTTTTTCAGATCTCAGAAAAATCTTCTGCAGGAAGAATTATTGGTAATTCAAACAGATTTTTTATAATACAAAAGTTATAAGGGTCACATCCAGATGATCTTTAAGGTCCCTTACAACCCAAACCATTCTATGATCCTAAGTGTACACGAGACACCTAAATCCCAAATAATACAGTGGAATACAACTCAGTAAGTATTTTTGTATGCTTAGCCTTTTTTTCCCAGGGCAGCTAAAAGAAATCAAAATTTTACTAGCAGGACTGGAATAATGCTACTGGCTTTCTTATTTTTGCTTCCTTTAGCTGTTAAACATGCAGTTAAACTTCAGTGATGCAACACAGAACAACCTCAGTCTACTCTGCAAATTCATCTGTTAAAATAACACTGGAAGTGTATCAGAAAACCTACAGGTTTCCTCAAGAATTTCCTCCTCTCCATCAGAAGAGATTCCTAAGATCAACAGTTTTAAGTTTCCACCAAAAAAGAAAAGTTTAATTCCTCAGTTTGGAGACTATTATCAAATTATATGTATCCAAAGAGCTTATGTGGCACAGTAACTATGAATGGGCCACGCATAATAATTAAAGATGGCACAGTGGAGCCTTGTCTCTCAGAACTCCAAGTCTCTGTGACACGTGTGATGCTCTAGGTTTGCTGAAATAGGGATCAAGATTCAACAGACCTCAGTTCTATACTAATTTGCACCACGTTCATGTAATCACATATCCAAGAGATGGCTTGTAGTTTGTAAGACACAGAAGTACTGCATGATCTTCTGGATGGCAGAAGACAAATGAGTTGTAGTAGTACCTTGCCCCCCGAAAATGACAGAATTAGCACATTAGTTGTGGCCTAAGAACCGGCAGGGACACAAAAAGTGGTTGAGAGAAGAGCAATCCACCTTGTCCAAAGCTGAGCTTTTTGAGTGGTGTGTATTTAGGTACCAAATACCTTTTTAAGCCAGGTCAGCAATCAACAATGTCTTTAAGGAGTCCTGTGCCATTACCTGCAGAGCAGAAAACAGCTCCACCACTCTGTTCCATGTGAGAAGAGCCTAAGACAGAGAGAAGCAACCTTTCCTCAAGATCCCCCCATGGGTCTCCCTGATCCGATCTGTCTCTAGGTAAAGCTGTGAGTCTGTCCATCTGGGAAGTCTCCATGACCTGTGAGCAGGGGGTTCCTGGGCTGCAAACATTTCCAATGGCACGCGGGGCACTCGACTGCCCACAACAGATGGGGGACGAGGGTATTACTGTCCCATCAGGCGCCCACTCAGAATCCCCAGCAGGTTCAACCAGGCTTAAACCAAGTTCAATGATATTTCCATGTTGGAAACAGCTGATATCAGCCTAAAACCTCACCTCCATATGTTACACATAGGCAAAAACAGGCGAGCCCACATGGAGTACTCCTCTTGTTGTTGACACAGCTAAAGCAGCATTTTAGTACATTTGACCACAACTACACTCAATTCTAAGCAACAAAGGATGCTTCTTTCCTTTAAAAAATTAACTTTATTCCATTTAGGTCTCTGAGTCGTACCAGAAAGAGCACATTTGCTACTAATATTCTCTTTTCCCTTGTCTGAACAATTGTTTTTTTCCCTTTTGTCACAGCCTTTCCTACTAATTGCAATGACACCTCCCAATTTTGGAATGGCTGATCAGCTTATAAGCTTCCCCACAGCTAATCTAGGACAACAAGCTACTAATAAGGCCAGCATATGTTTCTTTTATTTAACGCTACTGAGATCTTTATAAATCACTTCTGTCTCCCAACAAAAGCCACTCGACAAAATCAAGAACTTCTGTATGTTTAAGTAGTAACAGTGACAGAACAGAACAAACAGTGTAAAAAGCACCTGTACACAGAGCATTGTGTCTGTGCCTGTGAATAGCTCAAGGAAGAGCAAGGCAAAGCTGCCCAAGGTTGACCAGGTGGCTCAAAAAAATCTCTCCAGGTACCCTGCTGTGCACACAACCTCAACTACTGAAAGCCCACAGATGAAAAGCAAAGTTCAGACACAGAGACTCAAAGTTGCTTGATTTTCCATTTCCACAATGTTCTCCTTCAAACACGTCCTGAGAATCAGAATATCACGAAGGCCTTTCTTCTGAGACATTAGTTTCCACTCTACTTGGAACATCTAATAAAAATGGGATTATTACTTATGCAACATAGTGCACTGCATGGGGGTTAAAAAAAATATTAGTATAAAGCAGTTTCTCATAATATAAATACTGTTTTGTGATAGAATCAGAATGACTTGGGTTGGAAGGGACCTTCAACCTCTTCACATTTCACACCCCACCACAGGCAGAGACACCTCCCACTATCCCGGGTTGCTCCAACACTTGGACACTTCCAGGGATCCAGGGGCAGCCACAGCTTCTCTGCCCAAACTGTGCGAGGGCCTCCCCACCCTCCCAACAGGAATTTCTTCCCAATACCACTCTGTCAGTGTGAAGTCATTTTATATCCAGCTCAGACAACAGATGTGTTCTCCTCTAAACTAAAATCCTGCAAAACTATTTCTAAGTCAAGAAGCACTAAACTGTCTTTGAGGATTTTAACTCTTACTTTTGAGGCAATGCCAACCAGTCAGATCTGTGACCTTCCATACTGAAGAGGATTTATTGCTAAAAAGTAAGTCTTACAGCATGTGCAAAATGACACCAAAGCAAAGGACAGGGCAGAAAAAATCAACACAAATTTTTTGAAGTAACAAATTCACCAGGCAGAATATTCTATGGCAATCTAAATTTGCTGGGATGAACGGGTCATCTGCTACTGCTTTATAGCAAACACAGAAAATCAAACAAGCTGGCTGAGTTGCAGATGCATCACCTGAAGTTTTATCCACAGAAAGATGCTCTTTGCCTGTTTAATCTCAGTGGCATGATGTCTGCATGAAAATATTCTGGGACAAGAATTACCAAAAGCCACAGTTTGTATCAACAGGTCCCCCCAAAGTACGGAATTGGACAGCAGGGCTGTGGGACATCCTGCATTGCCAGTGGAAACCAATGTAAACCTGAGGTTAAAAACCTCGTTTCAAAAATTTAGAAAACAGTCATACTGTTGTGATAACTTTGATTGAGGTAATTTCTTTCTAACATAGACGCAACCCATGTGTGATGCAAATCAGGAGAAAAAATTACCTGTTACTCTCGAATAGCTCAGGCTGGAGATACTTAGATTTCACTATCAGAAACCAGGGATTTGTGACTATTCCCCTCCTGGTATCTGCTAGGGCAGATTTCACTGCTTTAGTGAAACCGTTCATTACCCTCGATTCCTCCCTTTCTTCTTTTTTGGTTATAAAAAAGGAATGGGAAAGCTGATGCTCAGAGGGTTCAGTATTTAACAGCTCTGGCCACAGGGCATTAATTCCAAGAAGCCTTTTCTGAGCTTGATCTTTTATTATGATATAATTCAACCTGTGAAGTCTCTCAATCTCTGCTGCTGTGGGAGCAGGAGCAGTGTCTTTTCTCTAGCGTTTGCTATTACAAACGCTTCTCTATTTTGATTAAGAGATCAGTAAACTGAGATTTAATTTAATGGCCCAATTAAGAGACAAAGGTTTGAACCCAGAATATGAAGAGCTGTCTGTTGATTGTTCCCACAGTCCCAACACAGCCCAGGCTCCCTGCGTGTGTGGTGTGACACAAACCTGTGTGTTTCAGAGCATCCCCAGAGCTGTGCAGCCCTAAGCAACATAAATCCCTTGTTCCAACAGTACCAATGGAGAGGGAATAAGGAGGGAGAAATTAGTTTTCATGTTATGCGTTTATAAAGATTGGTGACTGTGCTGTAAATCCACCACTGACGTCTTATTAGTGTTATCTTGCTTTTTGATTACTGAAAGCTAACATTCTGAAATTAGACTTTTTCAAAATAATGTTTCCTAGGGTCAATGGGTTCCAACTCTCAAATCTGGAATAATTTTAGGAGGTTTTCTATCTGAAAAATGGCTTTAATTTAACATCATTTATTCCCCTTCCGTAAGAAAGAAGCCAGAATGATGAGTTTAAGAGAATTACTGCATACCCTATTCACCTAATTTGATTTGCTCAATTTAGACATCTCAATTAAAGTCTGAAATGCCAACTTAGCTCAAATCTTATAATTTAAAAATCACAACTCCCATATGAGGAGAAACATTTCAGTTCTATACACACATTTCCAAATGAGAATTAAATTAGAATGCAAACAACCTTGAAGCATTCACATGGCAACCTGGCTTTTTCTTCCAAGTTTTTCTCCTTAAGAAGCATCTTTCATTTGGGTAATTCCATCTCACTAGTTCTCTACACTGACTATCCCATTACTGTTCTCCAGCGAAAGAGGAAGCTCTGTGTTAAAGAGCTTCCTGAAAACACTGTGGACATCAAAGCAAAAAAAAGGCAGGAAAACCAGAATGCTCTAAAGCCATGTGGGAGAGAAATTTGTTTATCTTCCTCTGTGAGCAGTCTCTCTGAGTTTTGACCCAGCAATTACATCTCATTATTGTCACTGCTAGAAAGTATTATTAAGCAATTGATAAATTCTGATTTCATCACATCCACACACTAACAATTTCAGATATTCAGTTCAATGTGGCCCCTAACGTGCAGGTCAGATCACACACCTTGCTGCTCCATAAACATTTTTCTTTGCTGAACACACAGTGATTCACACAGATTTCTCTGGGTGGAGAATGGATTGAGAGCAGCCCTGAAGAGATGGACCAGGGAGTGTTGGTGAACGAGGAACTCGCAGTGAGGAAAACACCCAAGGCCAGGTTGGCTGGTGCTCGGAGCAACCTGGTGTAGTGGAAGGTGTCCCTGCCCATGGCAGGGGGTGGAATGAGGTGGTCTTTAAGTCTCTTCCAACCCAAATCATTCTGGGATCTATGAAATACATTGCAGTAGTAATACAATATTTCTATAGAAACTCACAAGCTACAACTTAAAGACAATTTTTAGTCCAGCATAAACCTAGCTTAAAAAGTGTAGTTTAAAGTAACATCATGTACTCATTCCTAAACACCTGCCATAAATATTTTCACTTAAGAAAATCCCATCAGACTCCTATAAGAGGAAACCATACCAGAGAACTTAAATTACTAATGCAGAAAAACATTAAAAATATGTTTAATGGTTGGGGAGCTGAAACTTCTTAAATGCAGCAGCACATAGAATGGATGGCAATTTTTCACAGTATCTTAGGAAACATAACTGACCCCAACAAATGATGAAGGCTTTGTTGAGGAGTGAAAAGGAAATGCAGGGCTTCGTCCTTCTCTCAGACAAGAGACTTGGGAAACCACAGCAGTGCATTCAGACTTTACATGGATATTTAAGCACACTACTTACGACTGTATTTAAAAAAAAAACAACAAACCACAATAATCTTCACAGCTGGCTGTACATCTCAGGGTTTGCTCTCACAGCAGGCACAGCAGGGCTGTGATGACATTCAGGTACAACCTACTGCATCCCATAGCATGCACAACTTAAAGTGTCTGATCTACATCCCTTTTAAGCACTTCTCTAATTCCACCCGGCTCCTACGAGCATCAGGAGAATTGTCACAGTCCTCTGTCTTCATTTTGTTCCCTGAATCTCATCAAAACCTCTGTGACAGCCAAAGAAATCAACAAAACATGACATTCATATAATTACGTGGCACCTTCTGATATCTAAGTTCTTTAAGTCATCCAAAAAGTGCAACCAGTAAAGTGTTCTGGGTGGCTCACACAGCCCTGAACATGAACAGCTGTGGTGACAATGCACAAAAAAAAAGGAAACTGGATGGTGTTTCTAGCCCCTAAAGTCACTCAACACTAGAAGTGCACATCTAATTAGCGAGGTGTATGGCAACCTCTAGTGGCATGTGCCTGCTTAGAAAACAGCAAACATTCCAACACAGAAGCCATAGAAGCATTTGCTTTAAGTGATCAGTCACCTTCTTGCCACTGATTTTATTCAAATCACCTGGTGAGGAGATGCCAGAACATAGCAGATCCAAGGAAGACTAAATGTTGCCTATACTTTGAGGCAGACAGACAAGTTGCAGAAAAGCCAAATATTGTGAGAGCTGTTTCCAAATATGTTGAAGGAATTAATGCCAATGTACTTGTAGTTTTAAGTGAAAACCCAAACACCTGCACTGCTATGAAGGTATATTTAAATATAATTTAACAGATACTACAAATGCCAGCACTCCACAGTGCAGTGCAGTCATGCTGATAAAACAGCTCTGTGTAATTAAACACAAACCTTTGATAACAGCAGAGAGCAAAGGAAAGGATCTCTGAGTCAGGAGAATCTACAACAGAGGACACCCAGCATAAAGTAAATACTGCCCTGAATTTTACTATGAAACACCCACTACTTCTCTTTTTACTTCCAGCAGTTGCCTGTGATAGATTTATATAAATCTAACAACGTTCATGCTTGCTGGAATGTGACACAAACTACCCAGCTTTATGAAGTTGTATTTTACTGATCTCCTAAGTCCACTACATTGCATACTCCCAGCTCATTCTTTCATAGAAAACAGTTTTCAGAATTTAAAAAAAATGGCTGTTTCTGTTCAGAATGGGATTAGGAAAGAGCCTGTGTGGAAATGGAACTACTTCTCACACTCAGGAAGGAGTCATTGGAGCATCTGGTGAAGGCTTAAGTTATGACTGTCTATTCAGTTCTACTGCTAAGCAGTTTTTAAGTTAAGTGTTTCACAGCTACTTTATTTAGAAACCTATACTCTGAAACACTTCATGTAATATAAAGCACTGTATTCTTTTTAGGCTTTTTCTTCACAGAAAACACTTTCTCTTTATGGATATTGTGCTTCCTACTCTTAGAGATGCTGGTATTCTGATGGTAGGAGCAGAATAGGACTATAAATATAAATAGTCTGCTTTGGCATCATGGAACATCATTCCAGGTTAAATATAGTAATTGTGGGTAACAGACTTCCTAAGATAGAAAAAGGAAGGACCGCATATGACTCAAACATCAGATTCTTAAGAAATATGTGTATTCTTACTGCTTTTCTTGATAACTGAAACTTTGTAACAGTTTTAAGAGATATTTTAAGAGGAAATCACGTTAAAATACTGGTGCTTAAACATGCCAAGGCATCCAAGGTTGTAAAGCTCCTGAGAAGAAAATGCAGTAAAGTCCTACAGGAGACAGGCTGTCCCAAAACTGGCTCTTCCTTCCAGCCTGCACATGTTCCTTCCATGTCCTGTCCTACATGATTTGTGCAACAGATTTTGGTACATTTTTATTGTACATCCTTTTAATTTACAATTAATCATGATCTCAGTGACAAATTAAATCCCAATTTTAGTGGTAGCCTTTGCCTATTGTCCAGGTGCACAGTTTTATAACTCTGAAATAAGGTCCTCTTTCCCTTATACTCCTCCTGTTTTCCTGGTTCTGTTACAAATCTAAAGTCACTTCCTTCATTATAATTTCCAGTATATAATAATACAGAGCATCTGGCTTTGACGAGGCAGAAGCTTAAATGTAGCAGCATGGAATATCTAAGGACCATGTAAGAATATCATATTATATATGACATAACGTAGATCTTATTGCCCTTTTGTTTTGCTTCTTCAGCTGATGAGTATGACCATTTTCTCTAGAAAGCCCTACCTTATTTCCAAGGACAAAAATACAGCTCCAACCCTGCTGGCATTGAATGTTTGGGATAACCAGCATCCTTCTCAGAGTACTATTCTACCAGACTAACACCTCTACATTCTCCAAATGCACCGACGTCTTAAGATTAATTTACAGAATCAGAGAATAGAATCATAGAATTTTTTAGGTTGGAAAAATTTTCCAAGATCATTGAGTCCAACCATTCCCCAGCACTAACCCATGTCCCGAAGTGCCACATCCACACAGCTTTTAAATCCCTCCAGGGATGGGGACTCCAACAATTTGCCACTGTGACAGAATTTCCTTTCCCTGTTTTCTGCCATTCACCCCATTGCCTTCTTTCCACCTGCACCACTGTCAAGCACCAGCACAAGTCTGTCTGTCTTCAACAAGAATATCAGCACAGTCATTTCATAGCTAAAATCAATCAGCAATGTTAAAGTCATGTTGCAACTATGCATGTGTTGAGATGAGGAATAAAACTCCCAAGCATCAGAGCATTCTGCTGGAATGCTGCATGAAAGGAGTGGAAGAGAATTTCTTAGGTCTTGAGACTAGCAAGATAACCTCCTCCTGCCCCAAAAAAAACCAGAGAACACCTCTCACTTTGGGCTGCAGAAATGGCTTTAGAATAAAATAGAACAGAATCAGAACCCAGGATCATAGGAGGAAGCTCTGAAGTGGCAAACAAAGTAAAAACCAGACCAGGTTTTTGAGCCTCAAGGAAGTGTATCTCACTTTCAGGATGTTTCAAATGCTTGGAAAACTGAGACTCGCTGTCTATCATTTGAAAAACGAGAATGAGGTGTTAAAGACAATGTCAGTGATAAGTAAGGGGAAAGTAGCTCCAATTCAAACCCTGAACCCTCACTACCACTGCCAAGAGTATGAAAAGAGGGTGAGTATCAAGCAGGTAAAAGGCAACAACAGAATACGACCATCCTGGTTACCTACCCTCACTTTTACAAACAACCATTTCCAAAAGAGAAGTGTCTCAGGGAGAATTAAATCCCAACCTGTATCTCATGCTATTGCAGTACTTTACAAAATCTACAGGCATGCAGTTATAATTTCCTTATTTTTGGCACTCTCTGTACCTGACAAACACCCTAATAGTTTAGTCCAGAATACATTAACAAGGACCTTCCCAGTTTCCCTGGGAGCATGGAGCAGGACTGGCTGCCAAGATGAGAAGGAAGCCTGACACAGGATTACCTGCTTTTACAAAGTGCTCTGCAGCACAGAAACAAAATATGAGCAGGTATTTACTATTTATTACTACACAGGATAATAAACTTTATCAGTTGAAAAGCATGGATTTAGGGTTTATTCCCTGTATTTGCAGAGTGTTGCCACAAAATGATCATTGCATTACATCTGGTTTAATAGAGACCTTTTGCCACATATGCAGGAAGAAGTAAGTTGAAAATCCATCCAGCATAATAATTGAGAACTACCACTCACTGCATTTTTATAACAACACGCTACATGACTGAAAAAAAACCATAATTCACACAAATCCCTGAAAACCGTGTGGTTTGAAAACAGCTACTGAGCTGTTCTGCTAAGAGGATCAAAAGGCAGAAGTTTCTCAGACAGATAAATACTGGAGTTTTTGTCTATTCAGAACAGGTTCAAGTACAAAGCAAGTAAGATTTTTTTTCTGGGATTATAGAGTTATTCAGTTACCACTTCTGCTATTTAGTTCATTGGTATCTATCAAGGCATATAAAATCCAAGTTTCTGCAACCCTAAGTCTCAGCAAAGACGATTCTGAAGAGAAGTCTTTATATTTACCTGATGATCCTCTGAGCAGCATACTGGTGAAGGGAGCGGAACTGTGCTGACATATTTGCTAAGGCTGCCAGACAATTTGTATGAAGGTATTTGTCCTGTCAGAAAGAAGAGGAAAGACAAAAAAGCAACACATCAAACTGTTCTTTTGATACACACTGACACCTCATGCAGGAATCATTCAACAGGCTGAGCAATAACCTGAGTAACCTGTTGTTTTAAGGGATATGGTCCAAGGCACAAAGCAGAAATGTAAAGTGTATATACCAGGTGACATTTTAGTATGTTTTCTTAAAATATAAAGGTTTCATACAGTGACCTCTTACCCTAAACTTTCTACTTCATAACTCACCTTCCTATTAACTCTATCACAGCATTCCCTATATCCCACAACTACAACCATACCCTTGAGTGCACTGGTCCCCATTTCAGCATCCCTGAAACCATTTGACCAGATAAGCTTTTAACTGGTTGCCCTGTCAAAGTCAAGGGTTTTCACAGAACAAAACTTGTCCTCTTATTCAATCCAAAAAAGATTAACTTCCTTATTCAAGTCTAAAATATTCATTTACATAACATAACAGATTCTAAATACTACAAACATATGCCAAAATTGTCCTTGTTCCCTTCAATTCTTTTGATCCTAAGCACAAAATCCTTAATTTTTCCAATTTAAAATTTTTTGGCTACTTCCGAATGTAAAAACTTTGGTGCTTTTACTTGTTGGAAACATTTAGAAGTGCACGATAAAATGCTTAGAGGTTTGAAACAAGGTATAGAACCAAATGTCTGAAAAATGCACAAAACCAACCAGGTACAAGGCCCTAAAGTTGAAGCAGTTTTGCTTTGCAGAGGCCAAAATGGCCTTATGGTCCAGTCGCTGTTGTACTTCAGTAACAATAAATGGAGCTGCAATTCCCACTTTTGAGTCATTTAGGAAGGACAGTCTATAACGAATCATTTCTTCTTAAGAAACTAAGGAACTCTTTCTTCTTGTTCAAGAGAGTTTGATGCCTGAATTAAGGTCTTTAGAGAATCCTACTTGGCAAACTGGATGATAATACAGAAATCGTGTTACAAGTTCAGAAACACTGAGCATTGCACTTAGTCAATACAGCTGATCTGCCCATTTTCTTCCCTCCTGCAAATGCCAACTGGTTGCAACAGAAAGAATAAAATCCCACACCCTGTTTGAGATTTGATTCACTGAGGTTAGAAATCCACACGTAGGTGCTCCACGTAACTCTTACCCTTGTCCGTGTCATGTTGTACTGGATGGTTCTTATCACAACCAGTATCAGGAGACTCCCAAGTGAGATCTCTGTTAGGACACGCTCAGCATACCAAGTGATATTTTTCAGTATCTGAAAAAACAAACAGGAAAAACCAAGGTTCTTCAGCACCCAGGTCTGAAAAAGAACACAGTAAGCTGTCTGGAACGTCATACTCCTTCAGATACACAAATTAGCTTCCAGTCTCAAGTGTGACTTAATTCTTGTATTCCAAAATTTAAAAAATACAGTCAGACCTCTGCTGCATTATCACCTAGTAGATCTCAACAACTTTGAGCCATGTGGAAACATGCCAAGTGTAGAAAGATGGCAATTTGGCAATTCCCTAATTCCTATGCCCTGTGCACACACACTGAGGGCCATGGGGAAGATACACAGGTTAAGTGCTGACTTCACAGTGAACCCTTCCCTTGACAGATACGAGGTCTCTTCCCTCAGTACTTGCAGAAAATCATCAGCTGGGTTAAGGGTTTCCTACCTTACAGTGCTTGCCACTATCAGGGTGGGTGAAGTTTAGCACCATTTCTGACTTTATTGCAGAAATTTATGCACTCTTTCCTTGCACTCAGCTAACCAACATGGAGGAAACACACACAAAACACCCTGACTTAAAAGACTCGTAAAAATGAGTCAACAGGAACCATCCTAAAAACATGGAAAATTTCCTCTATAAATTCAGGGTTATTCTGGTCAAAACTTAAATATATTTAACCAGGACTATTGCACAGAAAGGTTCTGTTCTGCATAACATCTTGGAGATACTAAGTGTGTTTTATTGAAACTTCAGATTCAATGAAAATAACAGCGATTTCTTAAAAATTCCAAACCCCATCAACCTTAATTATTTAACCCCTTATCTTAGCAAGTTATATGAAAACAATCCCAACTACATTTACATCTCTCAACACAAGAAGGATAAGAACCTATTGAAACAAGTCCAGCAGAGACCATGGAAACCCTCGAGGGGCTGGAGCCCCTCTGCTCTGGAGCCAGGCTGGGAGAGCTGGGGGTGTTCCCCTGGAGAAGGGAAGGATCCAGGGACACCTTGGAGCCCCTTGCAGAGCCTCCAGGGGCTCCAGGAGAGCTGGAGAGGGACTTGGGACAAGGGCTGGAGGGACAGCACACAGGGAATGGCTTCCCACTGCCAGCAGGCAGGGATAGGTGAGATTTTGGGAAGGAACTGTTGGACATGAGGGTGGGGAGGCCCTGGCACAGGTTGGGCAGAGAAGCTGTGGCTGCCCCTGGATCTCTGGAAGAGTCCAAGGACAGACTGGGGCAACCTGGGATAGTGGAAGGTGTCCCTGCCCGTGGCAGGAGGTGGGACTAGATGAGATGTAATGTCACTTCCAACCCAAACCATTCTGGGATTCCATGGTTCCCTGTCTCTTGAAGCTCTTTCACAGTACAAAAGACACTTGAAATAACACTCTGGTTATGGTTCACATCTGTTGGTAAGCAGTTCGAGATACAGAAGTCATTGTCTTACTACATACAAAGAGCGAAAATAAAAGTTAGGATCACTGAAATAAATTTAAAATCAGTTTCAAAGAAGTATGTCCATCATCACATGCTGCACAGTACCTTCAGAAATTGTCAGCACCCTTCTGTTTCCTAAAACGAAGCCAATGACTGCAACCTATAGATGGGAAAGCCAATATTTAATGGCAAAGGTGACAAATGCTTCCAGCCACAGGCTAAGGAGTGGTGAGTTCAGGAAAACACTTTTTGCTAAAAGGACCAAAAAATCAGAAGGAAAGACTTAAGAGGTATTTAAGGAATAATGGCCAAGGCTGAAGAACAAATAAGAAACATGAAATCACTACAAGAAAGGTTTCCACAAATAGCAGGCGATGAGTGGATGAGGAAACCAGTATAATTTCTGGTTATAACAAGTCACTAATACTATTTTAAGACAAAGTGATGATAGTAGAAATGAAAGCAAGTCATCCAGTGAGTTCAGTAAACGAGGACAACTAGTTGGGATGAATAACAGAGATGATTAGCAGGAAATGTTTGAAAGACAAAGCAAAATCCACACGTATTTTCACAAAAAGGCAACCAAAAAGAGCTGCTAGTTGGGTAGTTAATGGATTACACATATGAACTTCACTGCAAGAAGAGACTCTGCTAGAGGAGACCTTGATCATCCCAAGGCTGCTAAGCATAAACTTGTAATCAGATATAGCAAGTTCTTGGGTTACTTCTCAACTGCAAAATGATAAAATAACTGTAGGCAGTAATTTTGGCTGCCATTAATTGTTGTTTCTTAATAATGGCTTATTTGTGACAATGTAAATATATCTGTTTTCAACAGAAGATCTTATATAAAGAAGTAAGTTAACTAGTTTGACAACAGAAAATATCTCAAGCTCAGTATTGGAACCTTCCAGAACAAATGTATACTATTATTTGAAGAACATAGTACATGATTATTAAGTAATGGTTACACTCTGCAATACATAAATATAACAGGAATAAGTTGTGGTTGCACATTTAATTTCCTGACTTTTAAATGTTCATTGCAAATTTAACATACTCTTTTCAAAACACAATGTAGCTATGAAAATGGGTGGTAGAAAGCCCTGTTTCTTTTGACATGATGCACAGTGCAAATCCAAACCAACAGTACAAAAGGGACATATTTCCGGATGATTATTGAAAAGAAATAATTTTGCTCCATTTGCTCTAAAACAATACCCAAGGGTTGGGGTTTTTTCCCCCTCTAAGACAAAATACACTTAGCCAAACAAAAAAAAAAATCAATTTAACTGATTAAATCTCTAATAAGCTATTCCTTGTAGTCTCTCATTTACAAGTGACATGGCAAAGCAATCTCCTCTCACAAACCCTAAAAACCTCAGGATGGTTTGGGTTGGAAGGGACCTTAAAACTCATCCAGTCCCACAATTCCACTACCCCAGGTAGCTGGCCTTGGACACGCCCAGGGATCCAGGGGCAGCCACAGCTTCTCTGCCCAACCTGTGCCAGGGCCTCACTACCCTGCCAGCCACGAATTTCTTCCCTCACAGCCAGGAATTTCTTCCCAATATCCCATCTAAAACTGACCTCTACCAGCATGAATCCATTTCCTCTTGTCCTACCTTACCCATTCCAGTCTCTCATCAAGAAGTCTGACTTTAACTCCTCCAGCATTTTGTCCCTCTGTTCCTCTCCTGCCTCTTTACTCGTTTCTTTGCCCAGCATTCCCAAATCTTTCTTGTTCCATTCTTATCTCTCCCCCCTATTGTACCACCCCATGTTCCTTGTACAGCCTGCCACAGCCTGTTTCAAATTTCTAACTGTGCTGTGGATGTGGCACCTGGGGACACGGGTTAGTGGTGGCCTTGGCAATGCTGGGGGATGTTCAGACTCCATGGCTTTAAAGGATTTTTCCAACCCAAATGATTCTGTGTGGTTTCAACCACTGCCAAGCAGCAACAGAACCATCACTAGGAACACAGTCCTATCCCACAGGGGATGGAAGCAGCTCTTACACAAGCTCCAGCTTGTCCCTGTGGATTTCAGCTGATAACATGATCCCTGAGCAGAGGAGGATGCAAACAGCCCAGATGGCTCTGGGAACAGCAAAATGAGAATATTCAGTCACCACGGACGTCAGGGCACCTCCGGTTACATATGTGCTGTGCAGATGGAAACAGACTGCTCCCCGTGCCCCCAGGACTGGCAATTTAGTCACAATTAGTCACATTATCAGCAGCAGAGCCCTGGCACAAAGGCCACCTGACAAGTTTCAAATTCCTAATGCAAAACATGAAGTTACCAGCGATTGTTAAAAAACATGTTGACAGCTGTAAGCAGGGATAAAGACATGTTCATGCCCCCATCTCACTCCAGAAATGGCAAATGGTTCTCCCCGAAACTCTAAAAGCACCAATCTGGGAAAAGGCCAGTCACTGAAACAATTATTCCTTGACACAGTACACTGTTCTTTAAAAAAAATAAATAAATTCAAGGTTAAAAAGTTACATGAGAACCTGTTGCCTCTCCTCTCCTCCACAATGAAGAAAGCAACCACAGGTGGTAGGCAATGAAATGGCTGTTTAAAAAACAACAGCAAACACCCTCACATGGTTTGGGGTTCCTAAAGTATGGAATATGAGAGTACCTTAAACTTCAGGATCATGTACCTGAAATCAGCGCCACAGTTGATTTTATCTCATTGATTTGCAGATAACATTAAAAACAGGGAAAAAAGAGAAAAGGCTCAGTCATGGGGTGGTCTTGGAAAAACAGTTAAAAAAAATTAAAATATTTTTATTAATTACTCTTTTTAACACCAGGCTCCTGGACACCTACAGCTCAGGGAGCACAAACTGCAGACGCAAAGAGAAGGAGCCCAGTTCTACAAACACCAACCAGGGAGATGCTCAGTTTCCCATAACTTTGCTCATGAGATATTTTTTAACACATTAAAAATAAACACAGTTAAATTGTGATTTACAGTCTATCACCACTTACTACAGCACGAAGTGCTATAGCAGTACTATAAGGTTACTGCTACATAAAATATTGTAGGATGTTATTTTGACATCCGATGTAATTTTGTTTACAGTTTCATAAATCAGAGACCCAAAATCATCAATACTTGCCTCCTTTGGGGAATTCTTGCATTTCTCTGTTATTATAATTATTATTAGTGAAAGAAATTGTGCTCTAAGTGGTGAAAGTCACCCAACTGCATTAAACCAATTGCAGGAACAGGACCTATGGTTTTGATCGTATTTTCCAGGCAGTTAAGACCACATTCATTTTAAACAAAAAAATCCTCCAGCATCCTACAGCAGTCAAAAAGAGTTTCTGTGGTTTCCTGAGCTCTTTACCATTCGGTATAATCACCAGATTTATAAAACTTTGCTTACTAAAATTAATCTTTAAAATCAATAAATAAATGTGGGTTAAATGCTACAAAGGAAAATAGCCCAAAACTGAACTGTACAGTGATGCTTCTTGTAAGAAGAGCACACAAGACACACAGCAGAAAGAAAAACAGATTGATCTAGAATACATCACATCCTTTTTTCTTCATATTTTACCAAAATGATGAGAGAAAAAAAATAATCCTGCTGTAACTGCTAAAATTTGGTAGGTATTTGTGGTGAATTAAGGATTTATGAAACTGATGCTAGACCCTCACATTTTACAGAAAGATTTACAAAGTCTGACTCCCATAATTTTGCAGTCCTATAATACCTTCTCAGCCTCTAGGAGATGTAGAGTTAATATTTAAGAAAGTATGAGACTAAGTTCTTATTCTTTTCTGTAGTTTTCCAACAGTAACTTGCTCATTCATACCTGAAAACTTACATTTAAGTAATTCAAAAAGATGAGCGAGGGGATTTTTCAGTATGATTTTGAAACCTTCTTCTCCCTACACTTATTCTCCATCAAGGGATCTGTTGGAATGTACTACCCATACATATATTCACTCCCCAGCAGTTCACAAGCTAAGGTGTGATGCTCACATTTGTATTTTAGTATCTGCATTCCTCACTAAAGTTCAGGAATGGCACAGTAGATGTGGACCAAGAAGATAACTTTATAAATAAGGAATTCTTTCTGCAAGGAATATTTGAGAGTTGGCATCACAGTTATCAACTCATCTATAACACAGGTAATTCAGGTGACTTTCAGAGGGCACAGTTTAAGATTTGAACAAAGAAAGACCTCCTCTTTCTCCTTCAATGCATCCCATCCATTCATATGACACCCAGATTAAGAGTGTGGGGCAAGGAAAAGCTTTCAAATTTAGTAAGAAGAGCACTGCAAGGCTACTTTGCCTCCAGAATTGCTCTCTCCTTTGCCATCATGCACCTCCCACCCACCTGAGAATGGAGAAAAGGGTCAGAGAAAGAATAGTAAGGGACAGGAGAGGACAGGAAGAAGATTTAAGATTACTCCACAACTGTTCTTGGCTTTTGAGAGCAAAAGTTTGCATTTTTACAGGTTTTTCTGCAGTAGGGCTGACAGGAGACGCTCACACAGACAGTCCTGCAGGCTTAGGCACCTCACAGCCACCTCTCATTATCCACCTAAGAAGCAAATCCAGCAAAACTCTGGCCACACAATGCTATTAATGAACAGATGCTTCTCACCAGGCACTGTGGAGTGGAAAAACAAATTCACAGAGGAAAAGAAAGAAGCAGTTACTTAAAATCTGAAGCGAAATCAAAGATTAAATTGAGAAGAAAATGGAAGGGGCAAAAGCACGACTGAAAAAAAAAAAATCAGTGTAGGGTAAAAGGAACAAGGTGGGGTTTGTGTTTTTACTGAGATGGAAGTAGTAAACCAATATCCACATTGCACAGCAAACATTACAACTCTGTTGGCAGGGTTAGCTAAAAGGCAAGAATAAACCGGACAAGAAATCTGGATTTATGTTTTCATTTCACAGCTGGATCCTCATTAAGAAATTTTAGGGAAATCTTCCACTTTTACTCATCCAGTAAGGAATTTACTAAAAGACTATGTGTAAAGCCTTTAAGACGAGTGGAGAATGATGGCAGAAGAGACTGAGGCAGGAATGGAGCTTTGTCTGCTGTGCCCTAACCCTCAACAAGCTCAATCTATGAGAGAGGTTAAATGACTTAGTGATATGAAACCCAAAAATACACATCACACACATACACCTCTGGTGCACATTTACAGGTCCAAGGCACATGAAGCTGAAGGCACAAGAAAAAAGCTCCAGGAAAATATTTCAGCCATCTGCATGGTTACTAAAGGTGCTCCTTCTAAAAGGTATTCCCAGGAAATCACATATAAATAATCTCTTCTTGCTTTCTACACTCAGAGCTATAGTAAATAACCTGACATTTCAGAGAATAAATACTGTAACTTGGCACCAAGGAAAAAATGCCAGCTCCTTCCAAAACAGGCTGGAAATTTACCTGTGAGAAAAGTTCTGTTTAGAAACCTTGAAACTTGCTTCCAGCTTTTTTTGCATTTCAACTATTTCACAGAACTTCAAGAGAGAGTCTCTGTCTCCCAGTGAAAAAAATTAAATTAAATCAGTGAAGATATCTCATGCATTGTGGTAGTTTTAGAAGCTGGTAAACTAGAACATACTTGTCCAAGGTGTTGTCCAGCACAGATGGTCAAGATCCATCAAAGCTAGTCAAAATTTGGATTCTATTATATGGACAACATAAAATAGAAATGAATCTAGCAGAATGACACAAAAAGAAATGCCAAGTAAGGAAGTAACATTCAGTCTGGAAAACAAAACTCCAACCAAAAGCTCCTCTCAGCTGCATCAAACCAGTTAAGCAAAGTCTTTCATGAGAAATAAACAAAGTTTCCTGGTTTTTTTCCTGTCTTCTAGGCCCTCCACTTCCATGGCAAATACTCAGCATCTTTGAGGCAGCCTGCCTGGCTATTAGCATGTTAATTTGTAACAGGGAACACCAAAAAAAGACAGAAAAAGACATATATGCAGCATTTCCTCTACAGGAGGGAATGTGTTTGTTCATTTCACTCAGGAAAGTTTTGAAATTATTGCTCAGGTTACTCCTTCTTACAAAAGAAATATATATATGCCATCAAATTTGGATAAGCCCATACAGCTTCTGCTGAGGAAAGAGATCTGCTGATGTATCTTCACAAAAGTAAATACTGAAATGACTTTCAGAGCCGAAGGATTATTTACCAAAACAACAACTCACCACTTCATGAATGGACCGGTTGAATCCATCATCCTCTGTGAGAATCAGCAGAATGATAAGAGCCATGTAAACATGGTGTGAGTTCCTTTCTTCAACGTGATACAGAATTTCAAGAATTGGCAGAACCTTTGAGAAAGGAAAAATACGTGTATTAGTTTATTCTTCAAACACCTCAGGCCATAAACTAAGGAGGCTCTAAAGCTCCCATGTGTTCCTTTGCCCTTCACTATATCATATCAAATCCTCCCTCTTGAAATAACCACCCCAAGCAGTGATTTTTTTATGCATAAGAGAGCCTAAAGTCTAATGCTTTTGTGTGGTCAGACATGGAATTTCAATCCCTAATAAATGAGATTCCCAGCCATACCTACCATAGGCTCAGTTCTCCTCTCTGCACTATGGGGAAAATCAAATTGTTTAAAAGGTTTTCACCAGTTTAAGTGGGAAAACAGTTGTTTCTAACCATCTGTGCTACCACAAGCCTGGTCTGAAAGGACTTTCCTCATCAAAACTAGGCATGCAAATTGGAGTTGAGGTGAACAGAGGCATTTTCAGACTTGAAAGTCAAATCCCATTTTGGCGTGTGAGGATGATCCCAGAAAAGAACCAGTTTGGGTTGGGTTAAGACTAGAAAAGGCCTGTTTTTCCAATTTTAGATAATATGCAGCCAAAGAGAACTGACATTATGATGAGAGTTCAGCCCAAGGTCTTGCAACATTTCCACCAGGATGAACAGCTTAAGCCAAAGTCTTGCAATAATAACGAAAATGAGATTTCATTGCAGCAGCAAGCATACCTGAATGCTAGTCTAAAGTTAATCCACATGCAAACGTTGTCTCTCTACCAACTGAAAATTAGCTTTCCACTGGCTCAGTACAACGTGGCTTCCCCAGGCTGCAGAAATCAGCCTAAATCACAAAATACCCTGGAAAAAGGAACTGGAGAAAACTCTCAGTTCCAAGAAGCTTCTAGACACCTAAAGACTTGCTGTTTTTCAAAACAGGCCAAGTGCAGCAGGATGAATCATGTGAAACCTATTCTGGTGAGTGGCCAGGACACCAAGTGCTTCACAAGCCTCTGAAGTTACCAAAATGTTCTCTTACAATCAACCATCCTCAAAACAGCTGGAACATACTAAAACAGTTTCTATTAAAATGAAATGAGATTGGTCTAAATGCTTCAGGCCACAAAACCTTTTGACAGATGCTTTAGTCAGGGTCAAGACAAGACCACAACAGAAGCTCAGGGAGAATATATTTACAATAATATTTTTATTAGTATTAAACAGATATTAAACCAAAAATTATTGCATAAAAACATTTACATGTTGCAAACATCCTTCCTTTGCCGTTTTAAAGGATCCTTCAGAAACCTCTCTCTCTCCAGTAGAAACTACAGTCAACATCTTTTATTTTGTGAAAATTGGTCTTGAGTAGAACACGTAATTAATGCATAGCCAAAAAAACACTAGTCCTTTTCCTTGGATGGGGAAAAAGAGAGACAAACACCACTGCTTTAGTCCACTGTTCCAATTATTTCCATCTCCAACACTCGTGTGTAGCTTTGCAGTGCATAAGCTCTCAGTCATGTCCAAGCACAAGAGTTATGATAATAAGCTGCACAGAGCTGGAAGTAGTATAAAACTAATGAAGAATTGCATTTACAACTGGACTTTGCAGGGAGAACAACAAAAGCCTTGCTGAAGGCAACCAGTGGAACAACTTCTTATTTTTCTAGACATATCTTAAATACAATCTCAGAATGNTGCACACACCTTTAGGACCTTCTCAGAACAATAACTATTTGACAAGCCACCACTTAAATAAAAAACTTATATCAAAATTAAAATTCTAATGGTATCAAAATAGGAAAGCAGAAAGACTCTGGGAGATGCCAGCTCTCCAAAAGAGGAAAATAATCTCAAGTATCTCCTTGAGTCTGGGGCTGCTACCTGGGATCTCAGGTGTCTAAGGAAAAGGTGAAAAACTCCAGGAGATGCTTAGGGGGAGTCTCGGTAGGATTCTGGAGGAGACAGATTCCTCCAAAGGAGAAGAATCATCTCAGTTAATATTTTCATTATATTAAAATTTATCTAGAATTTTAACCAAAATGCATTTCTGCACTTTTATGCTGAGTGCATACTCTAAATCTTTTATATCTACCTTCTTATGCAAAGGCTTTGTCCACCCACATACTGAGAAGGCAACAACCACCACCTCTTTTTGCATTACTGGCCCTTACAGCCATTAAACTACTAT
>WEIV01012776.1:182597-227336 GCA_013390005.1 Calyptomena viridis | reverse complement strand
ATTTCTCCATCAGCAGCAGCTTTTAACTGGCAAGATAGCCACAATTAAGAAGTTACTTTTAATCCCCCAAACAAGTGGCATGTGAAAACAGACACTGAAAATTGTAGGTGCTATATTCAGTCCAAGGTTAGTTTCCCCAGCAAAGAGTTTAAAATAGCTTGTCTTTATTAATCAACAAAATACAAGCAGCAACCTGCTTAAGCCAAATATATACCACAGGAAAAAATATTGCTGTACCAGCAGTTGATATAAATACGTCATCATATGCATTATTTCAGTCCAGTTGTGTCAAGCAGCAACAAAATCTCAACTCAGCAGCCAAAGCAAACACATTGAATAGCTCATTTCTTATAAGCAGAAATCTCACTGGTATTTTTACTTGCAATATTGGTGTTAATTGCCCTTTCAAACAGAAGAGGGCCTAACATTCTCCCATCCACAGACCACATCTATCAAATATTTGCTAATTGTCCCCTGTTTCAACTGTCCCTGCACTTCCTGAAGGATCCTTGCCAAATCCTAGATGTGAACATCCCTAACAGCATCAGATATTTAATCCAGTTATTCTACAAAATTATACAAAGTGACATAGGTTTTGAAAGACAATTCAAGATCCTATTCATTCTGCCAATCAGACAAGATTGACAAAGCAGGAAAGTTGATTTAGTAATGATAAAACACGAAGTCCAACAGAAGGTGAAGGTATGTTCCTAAAACTGACAGAGGGAGATTCATTTACAAATGACGAAGTGCACCGAAACAATATTTATTACAAAAGTTAATGAAAACAAACTGAATCAATTTAAAAATTAAACTGAAGTCACAAAAGAGCAAAGACACATTTCAAAAATTCTCAGGAAATGTTACAGAACATCTTCTGGTGATGCTTCCTGGGCATGGAAAGGGAGTAGAATTAAAATAGGGGGAAACACAACAAATGGGATGCAACTAAACAGGAACAACTTGCAAACCCCCTGACAGTTTAAGAGGAGCACTCAGCTGTCTGCAGATGTGTTTGCTCTCACAAAACACAGTCCCTTGTACCCCATTTACCCAACTGCCACAGGCCTCAAAAAAGTCATCCACCCTCATTCAAAAATTGTTTTGACTCTGAATTAATTATCTTAACTGTTTTGCTCCCTTATCTCCAGGCTTCAGTTCTTACCTCCCCTTTCTGCAAGCATGGAGTCCACTCTGCTCAAAGATTCCCCCTTATGAAGGCTCATACACAACCTGATGCTTCTAGAGCTCTTCTCTAACCATTTAAGTTAGCTTCCTAAACTCCTCACAGCTTTATTGTTAATTTTAAAGAAAAAATTACAAATTTTCTACGCTGCCTCCATTTTTCTATAGCCTGTAACTATTTTATGCAGTATGGTAGTACACCACCAGAACACTACACAGTGTGTTAGCACCACTCTTGCCATATAGGGAAGGAATCACCAGCTCCAATATGCAAGTCCCTTCATCTCATTTACAAGCCCAAGACTGAATCAACCTTTTTCACTGCAGGGTTGTAATTAGGAGATCGTTATTTCTTTGTGCAGTAACCCTCCCAGCCTCACAATCCCTTTTGGGTCTGGCTCAGCCTGCGTTACTCAGAATTAAAATTGCTCTTCTCAGTCCTGCTGCTCACTCTTACCTGCTGACCTGATAAAAACAAGAGGATTTGACAAAGATGTCAGTAACTTGTCAGTAGAGACCACAAAAAAGCAGCAGTATGCATGAAGAGCAGACAGTTTCAAATGTTGGTATTTTAAAAAAAAAAACCACACCCACCAAAATACATACTCTTGACTTTTCAGTGATGCTTTTCTGAATTTTCTCAGCTTTCCCCACAAAGTGTTAAATGTTGCCGATAATTTCTGGGATTTTTTCTTTTTTTTTTTTTTTCCTCAAGGTGATAATATATGAAAATATCTCACATTGCAGAGCATCTGAGCACCTGCATCTGGAGTTGTTTTGACACATGCGCCTCATGTTTTTCTGAAGTTCTGCAGTGTATCAGACATCATACTTGTCAAACTATGCACACATCTAATATTTACTTCTCTCAAGCAACCTGGGATAGTGGAAGGTGTCCCTGCCCATGGCAGGGGGTTGGAACGAGATGAGCTTTAAGGTCCTTTCCAATGCAAACCCTCCTGTGATTCTATTCTATGACTATAAAGATGCAGCAGATTGTTAAGGTTAGCAGCTGTTAGACTTCTGGTATCACATTCTAACAGCCCAAAAATTATACATAACCATTTGTTCAGAGAATTAATGCAAAATGACTCAGGCCTTGCCTAGATAATCTTCAGCAGACAACACAGGAGTTCAGTCTTGAATCAATTCAGTATCAACCATCTCACCCCCAGTTTGCCAACAGTGGCGTCTATCAACTCTGATTTTAGCAATACATCTGCTGGAACTTGGACTAAAACCAAACTCACTCCATATCTGCCATCAAACAGGCAAGGGATCTAATTACCTGGCAAGATTTCAAATATTAAAATGGAAAGAGTTCTCTATTCCGTTACCAATTCCCCTAGACAGCCATTATCTTATTAAAGGAATGCTTTTTAATAAGTAAGATTTGTTAAAGTGGTTTGTGACATGACTAAAGTGGGGAGCACAAGCTAATTTATAACCTACAAAAACCATACCAGGTGTCTGTTATATTGGCCATTAACCACAATCCTATTTAAGTGGCTAAAAACTCACTACAGTTGTATTTCTATAAAATCTGTGAGCTGCTCCTTGAGGAGTTTCAGTCTCAGGTCAACCCTGTAAGACATTTGGCATGTTAGTCAAGTTACAGCTCATTTTGTTAACTATTATTCCTGAACGCACACAGTAAGCTCGTGCAACTTTTTGGCCTGAATATCTAAAAGAGATAAATAAAATAATGCATAGAATTCAGAATTCGGAAGAACTGCCACCAGTTTCTTTACACCAGGATCAGAAGTGAGCAGGTTTGGCCTAGAATATAATAGTGGCACAGAAAAAGAGGGAATCCAAGGCAGCTTTTTAGCCCCATTTACTGCAGTGACACGTTTTTCGCATCATGCTTCTGAGATAAACTTGAATAACTGGGCTAGAAAAGGTGAGTAAATGAGCCAGGACTTACTGTTCCCTGTGCAGAACAGGAACCACTGCGACACCCAAGCCCCCGGGACCAACCCATCATGATGAGAACAAGGCAGGCAGAGCAAGGCTTACCAGGTTTTCTATGTCTGTCCGTGCCAACACGTATGTCCGCACGTTGCTGTTTTGGTGCAGCAGCATGTATAGAAGGAGGGTGGCTTGATCAGACTTCTGCTGCTCACACAAAGCTGTGTACAAGCTGTTAAAGTTAATCTGGAAAGCGTGTGGATTTGATGACGAAAAAGCAGTGTTATCTGAAATAAAGAAGTAAAGGAAAAATCTGTAACAAATAGGTTTGTCATTCAGTTATCTGCTAACTTCGTGAAAATCTCTGGGTGAAGTGTTTTATATGGACACCACAGTGAGGAGGAAACAAAAACCATCCGATTCTTATCTCCAGTGGTTATAAACTGTCATAGGGTCCCATGAAGCTTCAGCTGTGCCAAAATGCTGAGGTTGTCCTCCCACATGAGCTCGTTACACCCCTGTACCTGCACAAAACACTCATCTTTTTTCATAAAGCTATTCTGTTTGTCCAAATGGCTTTCACTGTTAAGAAGGAATGTGATCCCAGGAGCTGCTGCAGGAAGAGCAGCTACAATGTCTTCTCTGGAACCAATAAAACACAAATCATGTGTTTCCAAACCCTGCACCCCAGACTAAAAAAGGTTTAGTTCCCTGGCACCAAGGCAGAATATCTCCCATCCATCCCTTCCTGGGCATTAAGTGCAGATGTGCATAGGTCAAGACTACCATGATATCTCAATGAACCATAGGTGTTGTCAGGACTTTAGAGACTTGTGCTGGGGAATTTTGTGGGTTAACTGATGTAAAACACCACGTCATATAGTCTGACATCTCTCAAAGTAACAGCAGTTTGTTCATATTCATAATATCCTCTGTGCCAGAGCAGGAAGCAAAAATAAAACAGATTTCTGTTCACAGAACCTTTACCAGTTGCAATAAAAATGTCCATCGACACAGATCTCTACGGTCTAGGAATTCCCAGTGGAAAAAGAAAAGGCTAGGATTTAAAGGGGGCTTTATAAAAACATTGGAGAGTGACTTTTTAGAGAATCAAAGAACACACTGAGTTGAAAGGGACCCACAAGGATCACCAACTCCAACTCCTGGCCTGCACAGAACCTTCCCCAATAGTCACACCATGTGCCTGAAAGTATCATCCAAATGCTCCTTGAGCTCTGTCAGGTTTGAGCAAATAGTGAAAGGACAAGGGAGAATGGTTTTAAACTAAAAGAGGAGACACTTAGATGACAGATCAGGGAGAACTTCCTGGCTGGGAGAGTGGTGAGGCCCTAGCACAGGTTGCCCCAACCCTAGAAGTGTTCAAGACCAGGTTGGAGCAACCTGTTCTAGTGAAAGGTATCCCAGCCCATGGCAGGGGATGCAGCTTGATGATCCTGAAGGTCCCTTCCAACCCAAATGATACTGTTGATCTACGATTTTCAGCCCATACTCTTGGCAAAGTTTCTGAACAACTTTCAGCACGGAAGAATGTAATAGTTGTCACTTATTTTGAACAACATTTCCACCCACTTTGGAAGGAGAAAGTGCTGGGAAGCCCTGTGGGAGCTCCCCAGGAGCCCTGGCTCCCCTCAGTTTTGTGGGGGCCCGGCGGAGACGACGTGCTGGGGAGCCACCACTTCCCTTGGCCTGGGCGAGGGGTGACAGCTCCAGCCATTCAGGGGAGTCAGCAGGAGCCCTGGAGCAAACCCCTCTCCTGTCCGCAGGAGCTGGAAGTGCTGCCATGCACATGGAGGAGAGACACAGCCCCACGGCGATGGGAACCCTGCCTCTCCCAAAACAACACATCCATGGGCAGAGCTAAACCCCTTTCTGAACTCCTGACCACACCCATGGACCACCTGGTTTAAAACTTCCCAGTTTGGGCACGATTTCTCTCCACGAGGGAAGACCTGGATGCAGACAGCAAAACCAGAACTCGTCAGCTAAGAAGTGCCCACTGACCATCCGGCCTCATCAGTGGATGTTTAAACTGTGCCACTTAAGATTTAGAGCATTTCACTATCAGTTTTATTAAAGGATACTAAAAAAAAACCCAGTAAAATAAAAATCAGAACAATATTAAAGAAACCAGTAATAGCAGCACATCTTGTATTATTCTACAGAACATTAAAAGAACAGAAAAATTAAACTATTCTAGACCATGTAGAATAAAGAAAACTCTCCTGAATTCTGTAAGTTTTGTCTCAATAAATTACATAAATAATTTCAACTAAAAAAGCCAGTCTTCCTTTTATAGTCACATGCTATAGATCATTTTGACAGCAACCAGGCTTTTCTTTTTCATCTTACTTTCCTTTTACCAACCCCTCAGAATGTCCACAGGAATCAAATTTAAGCTCAATTATGAGTATTACAAGTGGAAACAAGTTTCTGGGAAACAATAAGTCATTCTATAACCATACATATCTAGAGAAAATACAGCTTTTCATGTTACTTTTGACATAGAACAAGTTCTTTTAAAATTTTATACTGATATAACGCTTCTCAATGAAGAAGTTAACATTGCTGGTTACTGACGACATAAAACAAAGCCAACCAAAATAAAACATTAGTGGAAATTTGCAACAAAACAAACACTTTATCAACAATTTAATCTGGCCACCTGTATCCAATAAATATTTATTCTCAGTAAATCCAAGGGGCATGTTAGGACTTAGAATTGTTCTTCTGAGAACAACCCTCCAGCCTCATGACCTAATAAAATTTCCTAGGTAAAAGTGAATTAATTTAGAACTCAACCTGCTAAAAAGTTTAGGGTTAGAGGAATACAAAAACTCCCCTGACAGAAAGTGCATGACTCAGAGGGATTATTGTAGCTTCACAGGTTGCCACACAGCTCCTGAGCTCTGTGCACGCTCCTGACCTGCATAAAGCCAACAAAAGGTAAAACCCCATGGTTCAAACTAGGAGATTTAAGTCCATAAATGCAAGTAGCAGAGTCCCCATCCCTGGAAGGGTTTAAAAGCCATGTGGATGTGGCAGTTGGGGACATGGGTTAGTGGTGGCCCTGGCAGTGCTGGGGAAGGGTTGGACTCGATGATCTCAGAGGGCTTTTCCAGCCTAAATAATTCTGTGGTTCTATGAAAAATGGCACAGCTGCTCACTAAGCAGCCTAGATAGTCCAAGCTGTGTTAGGGAATTACTGTGTCCCAAACAAGGCCCTCTGTGAGTCAGTGCAGCATGGCAGCTGCAGTTCCCTGACACAGCAACTGAAACCAGCCTTCTCAAAAAACAAACAAGCACTGAAACAACTCTGAAACCTTCCACACCTACAAAACTCATGAAAGTGTTTACATTAACCTTATTAAAATTATCGAAATTTTAAAAAATTTATTAAAATGAACCTTTTTCATTTTTTTCCCTCACATTTGCAGCACAAGAATACAGTCAGAAAATCCAGGCAGCAATTCAATTGCTTATCTTTGCAATAAGAAACATGGCTCCAGCTAAACAAGATTCCTCTACAAAGTTTTAGGAGATTCCTGCAGACCCTTGGATAAACAACCTAGTTACAGGCCACTTTTATTTATATTTTATGAAATTATGGAGTCAAAGAACCATCAAGGGTGGAAGAAACCCTTCAAGATCATCAAGTCCAACCATAAAATGGACTAGAATTACGAAGTTTTCTAATATTTCTCAAGACCAAAAGACTAAGTATCGTCCTTCTGTCCCTGCCATAAAGTTCCACCAGCTGATGAAGTCCACCCCAGAACTTCCAGAAGAAAGCATACTACTACTGCTCCTCCACAGGCTGGCCAGAATTTTGGACATAAGACTTTCATGCAGTCACAGGAAACTAAAATTCCGTTTCACCAGTTCATGTCTAGAAGTAAGAACAGATACAAACCTTGTGTGTTCTTGAAGGACATGATGGCTTGTCTGTAGGGGTTTGGTGTGTCTGGGGCGTCAGTCAGGTTGGCCAGGACCAGCAGCAGCAGCAGGCTCTGGTTGGCGAGAGGGGAGCACTGCTCCAGCTGTGGTGATGCTTTGCTGCCCACCCCACCCAGCGTGAACACCGTCCACAGCCCAGCTGGGGAGAGAAAAGCATGAAGGGCTATGTTAGTATTTCAATAAACAAAGCTCCTTTAGAGGGCAGGGGTAGATCAGTCGTCAGGAAGGGATTCCTGGCTGGGAGGGTGGGGAGGCCCTGGCACAGGTTGGGCAGAGAAGCTGTGGCTGCCCCTGGATCCCTGGAAGTGTCCAAGGCCAGGTTGGAGCCACCTGGGATAGTGGGAGGGGTCCCTGCCCATGGCAGGGGGTGGAATGAGATGAGCTTTAAGATCCCTCCCAACCCAAACCACTCTGAGATTCCACACGATGCATGTACAGCTCCAGTATTAAGGCATAATGTATAAAGCCAACATAAGCCCCAAAATGCTGCTTGTCAAAACTCTCATTATCATACTGCTCAAACTTTGATGTTTGAGCCTGAAAGAGTAATTTTCATACTTACAGCATTAAAAACAATAAACTCCAATACTAACTGCATTTGAAATTCCTGCTCCTAATTACAGCAGCATTGGTGAACCAAGCTGACCAGCCCCATGCCCAAATACCAATTAGAGGAGAAGGAGCATCAGGGGAGGGTTACAGGACTCCCCTCATCCCTCTCCAGCAAGTCCATTAGTCCATATTTCCTTGCCACTGCTCAAGGGAATCTAATACACCACTGGGAAAAAAATAAGAAAAGCAGCAAAACTGAAACAGAGATGCTGCAAACTCAGCATTATTGGGGGACAAAGTCAGAGAAAAGGGCAAATATGTTTATCACGTCTGGGCTCCTGCTACATTCCCAGGAGATAAGAAGCAGCCCCTCTCAGTCACATTGTAGTACATCCATCTCCAAATGCTTGCCTAGCAGTTCATTTTTTGAGTGTATCTTGAGATTTTATGGTACAGAACACTTTATCAAGTTATTCATTTAATAGGTCAAAGACTTGACTCAGAAGACAGAAAAAAAACCCAAACAAACCAAAAACAAACCAAAGCAACAAAGCTCAACTTAAAAAAAAAGAAGCAATTCTTATTTCCTCTTTTAATTACTACCTAAATTAAAAATTATTTACAAAACACCTTCATAAAGAAGACAGAAAAATCAAGAAAGTTTAGTTTTCAAACTTCTAGCCTGCAAGATTCAAGGTGCAAATGATAAAACCCCATAAGCCATTTGAATGCAAAACGTTAAGAGCAGCAAAACCAATTAAAAGAATTTCAAGTACGTTCAGCATTACAAAATTTCAAGCCATCCAAAGACTATTTTTCTTCAAATGTAATTATGTAGTCAGATTATGTAATAAACCAGTGCTCCCTCATCAGCACAACTGCAGTGCAATTACTGCCATGTCAAGGGCAAGGGAAGTAATGCCACTCAGTGTTAGGCAGCTTGAGGGAGTTCTTATAATAAAAAGCACTATAATTACAGCCTTAGCACAAATTTCATGTTACATTAATAACCCTTTATCACGATGGTTTTGATCTATTGCCCTTAAATCAGAATGAATGATGCTGACCATGAAGTTTGTTTTTAAACTCACATGAGTTATCCAAAGAGGAAACGTGCAAAGAAGTTACTGTAAAAAACCTGAAACGACCATACATTTATCATATGTTAAAAGAATTCAAATTCAGCACATTTTCCTTTTTAATCTTCAGAATAGTTCTCATTTTTTATTTTCCACCACCCCACCCTTCAGTGGCTGGCATGTGCCACTACTACACCTTTCCTCAAAAGTTAGGAAAAGAGAGAGATGGCCAAAATACTGGTGATTAATCTGAACCTCCCACCAGGGAGAATGAGGTCATTATGCCCAAGAGAAATCTGCACATTAATATATGACCTAAGTAACCTCTTGAAGTTCTCTCTGGTGTCGCAAAGTCCTCCAGAAAAGCAATGCCATGTAACAGGTTCATAAAATTCCTTTCAGTTTCAAAGTGCCATGTCAGATTTGGTGCTAAGTATTAGTTGTTGCACCCAATGTACTCCAGGTAAAAGACATTTCTAAGGAAAACATTGTTTCTGATCATAAACAGCAGCAAATAAAGTGCTAAACAGATAAACAGCTTGGGAGGACAGAGAGACAGACAGTGTTTCCAGTTCTATGTAATATGTTCGCAAAATTTGAAATATCACTTTGCTAAACCTAGTTTTATATTTATGCATATTTCAAAATTACAAAGTTATATTTAACTTCCTTAACATAAAACCAAAATAACTTATGCTGCAAGCCTTTTAGAAGCTTCCCTCAATATATTCTTTTCAGATCTTGACAGAAAACACAAAGAGAATATATACTGATACAGTGCGGTCAGAATCGTATTTCAGATTCTGCTTATTCAGAACATCACAGAAAAAAAAAAAAAGTAGAATAAAAGGAAGAAAATCTCATGTTTAAAGGGGATGAAGGCAAGGTTGGACGGGGCTTGGAGTAACCTGGTCTCGTGGAAGGTGTCTCTGCCCAGGGCAGGGGGTGGAATGAGATGAGCTTTGAGATCCCTTCCAACCCAAACCATCCTGGGATTCCATGATACTATAAAAATTCCTGTTCAAGACAACAGGATAGCCAGAGGTGGCTGGAACAGTACTGAGCCATCTGGAATCATGGCAAGCATGAGGAGAAATTTGCCTAGAAAATTCAACATATACAGCTTGGATTTCTTTCCCACTGAATTTTCATTTTAAGTTTAATCTACTCCTATTCTCTTTGTCATTTTTGTATATATATCAGAGGAAATGCAAATTCCAGTTTTGTTAAAGCTTTCTATATCTCTGGAAGGTGGCCAACATAGGTTAGGGTTCTCAAAAATAAACCACTTAAGTGCGACAAGGAGGAAGGGGTGGATTACCTGAAATAGTGTGGGGAGCCAAAGTGCTTCTGAAGATTTATAAACTCTTGATAAGGCCTTATGTTACCAAACACGACCTTTCTGGTCCTAATTACAAGCCCGATGAAGTTAATAACCCACAAACCTAAAACAGTCTCTTCAATGTTGTTGTGGTTTAACACCACACAGCGAATCATTCGCTCCTCCCTGGTGGGATGGGGGAGAGAACTGGGAAAAAAAGAATTGGAAAATTCATGGTTTGAGATAAAGACAGTTCCATAGGACAGAAAAGGAAGGGAAAATGATGATGATGATGATGATAAAAGAATATAGACAAGAAGTGATGAACAATGCAGTTGCTCATCAGCTGTCCTGGCTGTGTCCCCTCCCAGGTCTCTGTGCCCCCAGACTTGGTGCTTTCAGGGCAGTGTGGTCTGTGTTGGATGGGACCTTAAAGCTCATCCAGACCCACCCCCCACCATGGGCAGGGACACCTTCCACTATCCCAGGTTGTTCCAAGCCCCGTCCAACCTGGCCTGGGACACTTCCAGGGATGGAGCAGCCACAGCTTCTCTGCCCAACCTGTGCCAGGGCCTCCCCACCCTCATGGTGAATACAACTAAAATATTAGGGTGTTATCATCATTATCCAAAGCATTCTATCCAAGCTGAAACTAGGACAAACATTTACATATTTGGATCACTTATCTCACCTATATAATTAACTGTTTTCTGCAAAGTACATTTAATTGAATTCCTCTAGTATGTGTCCAGGGTCCCTAAATGTGTTCAGTTCTGGGTTCCTCAGGACAGGAGGGACATGGAGGTCCTGGAGCAGGTCCTGGAGGTACAGAGGTGCTGAAGAGATGGAGCATCTCTGTGCCCAGGAAAGGCTGAGGGAGCTGGGGCTGTTCAGCTCCAGAGGGGACACTGAGAGGGGAGGGACCCCATCCAAGTGGGCAGGGAATGGACCAGGAGGGGGCACAGGATGGACCAGGAGGGGGCACAGGATGGATCAGGAGGGGGCACAGGATGGATCAGGAAGGGGCACAGCATGGACCAGGAGGGGGCACAGGATGGATCAGGAGGGGGCAGGGAATGGACCGGGAGGGGGCACAGGATGGACCAGGAGGGGGCACAGGATGGACCGGGAGGGGGCACAGGATGGACCGGGAGGGGCACAGGATGGACCGGGAGGGGGCACAGGATGGACCAGGCTCTGCTTGGAGGGGCCCAGCAATGGCACAGGAGGAAGGGGCAGGAACGGATGTCCAGGAAGTTCCACCTGGACATGGAGAAGAACTTCTTCCCTGTGCAGTGACCCAGCACTGAGCAGAGACCAGAGAGGCCACGGAGTCTCCTCCCTGGAATTCATTAAATTCCAGAGCCATCTGGACACAATCCTGTGCCGTGTGCTCCGGGATGGCCCTGCTGGAGCAGGAAGGTGATACCAGATGAGCCACTGTGGTACCTTCCAGCCTGAACCACTCTGGGATTCACTAATACAACTTTATTTATTGACTCAGTTCCACATGGAACCACACTGAGAGATCTTTTGTCAATTAAGAGAAATAATAAATTTTGCCAATTATTTCTGGCAAATCTCAGACATTTTGATACCAAACTGACTGCTTTAACCTTTCAAACCAAATGAACATATTCATTTTTATCCTTCTCTTTCACCAAACTACCCATCACAGATTTTTTTCCCCCTGTTCATACACAGCCATGAAAACAGACCCAGGACTTTAATCTAGTTTGACAGTCTGTGAAACAACACTTAATGGCAAAATGAAGTTATGACACATTCATCAAAATAGAATTTTCTTGCACCTGTTATAAGATGCAAACACAATTCTGCATAAATCTCAGCCTAATGCCTGGTCTCTGTTACACAACAAGATACAAATAAGGTGCCTACTTGGAGAAAAGTTTAAATGTACTTATTTATAGTTTCATGTGACTAAGCAGAATTTTAAGAGCTTGATTTTGAAGACGTTTTATAACCAAGAGACAGGCAGGAATGCAAAAGGTGCTTTAAAAACACGTTATATTCATATAAAGCACTGCAGTTTATAGTCAACAATTTCTAGCACTGCCTACCTTTATTCTAAGTTAGTATATCAATTGACTGTGAGCTGTAACTTATTTGTGAGCTCTCTTGGGGTAGTTACTAAACTAGTTGTAATTCTTCCACAAAACACGTTATTCACCCTCCAACCTTCAGTACAAAGACAAACTCTCTGAGTTGTCCCTCTGGACAGAGCATTAAATTAACACTGAGGAAACTGGTGCTACTTATTTCCAAGTATCTTTCTATGAAATTAAGATTTTCCTTTTTTTTTTTAATCTAATAGCAGCAGCAAAATGCAATCACAGTTAGAACTGAACTTCAAGCTTTCCTTTGAACAGCCTATCCTTCATTAAATTTAAATATAGGCATTAAATTTCAATTAATACTGGCAAAGCCTTTTTCAGTACGCTCATGTCTCTTCTCAGAGGAGCTTGGTGTCAAGCAGATCCTTCCCTCATTCCTGCATCACAAAGCTCTCATACATCATTAGCATCCTCCCAATCAGTTTTATTGCTTCTGAAATTTCTTTTCAGAGAGCACCAGGTTGAAGTACAGCCTCAGGCTGCTTTCAGGATTGAAAAGGAAGAAGTAAGAACTTTAGTAGACATGGAGATCATCAAAAGATCTTCTTGATCTCTCCCTGTCATTTCAACATTTCCAAAATTACAATCCTGCTCCTTTGTGGCAAAAATGAAAAGAACACAAATAGATAGGCCTTGGTTAAAAAAGTCTTAAATGTCAGAAAGAAAACCCAACCACAAAGAAAAAAACCTAAACAGATCTAACTTACGTTTAGCAATCTGTCCAAATCAAGTCCTAGCTCCCCACTCAGCTTTCCTATTTCTGAAACTTTCCAGAAACATCCAGAAGACAGTCCAATGCTGCAACAAAGTCTAAGGCATCAGTAAATACAGATGATGAACTAAAGCAAAAGTGATTTTCATTCCATCTAATTGATACCATCTAATTGATACCAAAAGCAGTGAATAACGTATTATTAAAAACCATTACAATTACTATTTAATTCTTAGTAAATCTGAGCAGCAGCTTTGAGAACTCGAGGGGTTGTTTTTGTTTTAATGCTTATTATGTGTGTCACATTTCTTAAGTCAATTCAATGGTTCTCACAGTGTGGTCTGATGAACACTTTCTGGTGGCCCGTGGAGAGCTGGCAGTTCACGTTGTGCTGGCTCTTGTCCTCGTTTCCAGCTGCTACATTGTGTTAGAAGAAAGCTAAAAATACATAAATACTTTCCTATGGTTACTTTTCCATGTAAGCAATTTCTCAAGTTGCCACGGGGATGTTATGTGATAATGAATGGGAGAGGAAAAAGTGGTCCACAGAGCCATGAACAGGGATCAGGAGGCAGCTTCTCTATCAAAGGCATTTCATACTCCAGAAGCACATCCCCAGCATCTCAGATCTCTAGTTAAGGAACTGGAAATTGCAAATTGTGAGGAACACTCGGCACACTTGCTTAAAAGATTATAAAAACAGCAACTACATTAATTTTAGGAAAGTCCCACTGCAGGTTTGGGAAGATTCATTACAGCAAGAAAGTAGCAAAGCTGAAGTATAGGAAATAAGGAATAATTTTTATGTGGTTTATGAACCTGCATGTTAAATATTCCACCCTTGAGCAACATCAAACTCATCTGGAGTATAAACACACAAACTACAACCTCTGACTGAAAAAGTGGATCTGATGACAATGGAAATACTTTTAGATATGGAAATTCTAAAGCTCAGAAGCACAAAAACAGCAGTAACTTTTTGTTTGCAGTTACTTTTTAACTCCAGTAACTTTTTCAGCTGACACAAGATCTCATAAATTACAGGTTTTTGCAACGTTATACCTGGCGTGGTAATATGAATTACAAAACTAGCAATTTTTAATTTTCAGCTATTTCAGTATTTTTCACGCTCTCCACTATCTGGCATGGGATTTACAGAATTAACTCAAGCTAGTTTGAGACACTTAAAGAAAAAAGTTCTACAAACAACTATAAATTAATAGTTTCTGGGTGACACACAGTGCAGCAAAATAAATCCACATTTTCAATACTGGCAGGCTAGCTGCTCTCTAAGTCCTCAGCAAGCTGCAGCAAGAAATCACATGGGAGATACTAAATTTAAAAATGTTTTGAGACAACAGCTATGTACCAGTCCATCTTGACTCTACTTCTTGTCTGGAATACATGAATGGTACAGGACGTGTTTCAATGTGTGATCACTTGGAACTGCATACACAGGCTTAAAATCCTATCCAACTACTACTTAGTCCTTAGTGCAAGGTCAAAGTCACACATCTCAACAATTTACACAGTGGATTGCTATTGGCTTTATTTCAGGTGCATTGTTATATTTCAGGTGCTTTATTGTATTTCAGGTGCTTTATCACCATACTTTATTTTTGGTATTTAACTCCTAAATACTACAGAAAAGTGACTGAAATTGTACAGAAAGATTAAGAGCATTTTTGGATTACTTCTTTAAACATCTAAAAGAATTATAGAAGAAATGTTTTAAAAACCAAGTTATTTTCTCCTCGTCAAATCAGTGCAACAGAATGACTGTTCTATATTTCATATATTTCAACTGGCTCATTGAAATATATGACTGAGTATGACTTAATTGTTTGAGGTTTTTCACACCTAATAACACTATTGTAAAGGTGACCAGTATTTCATCCCAGTTGCCAAGAACAGCAGAAGGTAGTTATTCCTGGGAAGCCAAGCCCTGCAACACGAAATCCCTGCCTGCCCCATTCCTGGTCATGGCCTCTCCAGGAATAGCCCAGTCTGTGTCTGTGTATCCACACTTTTAAAACACACCCCAGGCACTGCTCCCACTGCTGCAGCAGGACAGGAAAGCTGCAGGGAATGGCTGGGATGTGGGAGCCACTGGGGAAAAGACAACCCAGGAAATCTCCACATAAACCTTCCAAAACTGACGAGCCGGGGCTGTGATGTCATTGACACATTCTGGAAGCAGTTTTTCAGGAAATGAATCATGGAAGCAAGTGAAATGCAAAGACATATTAGGTAACTGTGTTCATCCCCTACCCATGCAACAGTGTTCCCTCCAGTACAGTTTGTTATTCTATCCAGACTAATTTAAGGGGGCTAGTAATGGAGCTTGAACCACATCCTTTGGGAAGACTGTTCCATAATCTAATAAACCTCAATGTTCGTATTTTTTCCTAATATTCAGCCTAAGCATTACTTTGTTCAGCTCCATCGACTTATTCCTGTAAGTGGTTCTATGTAATACCATAAAACATTTCTTCCCCAGTTCAGTGTTTACAGCCTTTAAATAAAAGCCACAGTCAGGTCTCCTTTGTTGCCCAGCCAAATTACATACACAGATTTTTCTTTCCTTTCTTTGAAAGTCTTTTCCACTTTGCTTCCTGCAATTAATCCCAGCTCCAATACTTCGCACGACCTTTCAAATTTCATGGAACTGCAAAAGATTACAAACACTAAACTGCATAGATTTAATGTAATAAACAAGCATAGTCCTCACTGCACTGCGAAAATAGTGTTTATTTAATTTTGAATTATTCATATTTTTTTTTTCACTAGATCTCTGGAGATCTTTATTGTAAAGTCTGAAATGATACAAGCTTTCCTCAGAGCAGGAACCTAACCTATTCCATTTTAACTCTTTTTTCTGGTTTTGAACTTCAAAATAAGGAGACAATCACCTTCTACCAAGGCCATGAAGCTCAGCTGGAGCCTTGCATCCCCATCAAAGCTTTTGAACCAAATCTCAATCAGAAACGTATAAAGATAGCCCAATAAAAGTATTTAATCTGAAAAACTACAGAAACACTTGTAAAATCACCGAGATTATATTACATATAAATATATGTATTATTTACGGTTGGACTTGATAACCTTAGAGGTCTTTTCCAACCTTAGCAATTCCATGAGTCTACAATAAATTCGGTATTTCCAGATAGCGTCTACTTCACTTCCTGGCAAAGAGATGCTGAAGGACAGAATAGCTTTGTTAGCTGGAAATCCCTGATGATATTTTTATTATCTGTAATTGGAATATGAGTAGAAAGCACACCCAGAGGCAGACACCTTGAAGAATTAACTAAAGCAAGTTACATATATCACATCCCTGAACCAAAAGGCAACCAAGTCACCAAATAAGGCTGGAGACAACTCTAATAAACCATTAATTCACTTTTAGAAAGACATCAAAAAATTATGAGAAGGGAATATCTTAAACAAGGAATCTTCACATTTTTATTAGCTCCACTCCTGCCACACTGCTGGCAACACCTGTTTCAACTCCTTTGGACACGAGTGATACACTTTCTGAGATGGAACGATATTCCTGCAGCACACTTGAAGACTCTCCAGTAGAACTGAAGTTGCAAATGTGACCACAATATCAAGAAAAAAATAAATAAAGGTTTTATGGTATTATACAAGAGCACAATACCATAATATTATGACTACTTGAAACCTGGGAAACTAAGTGCAAGCTTGAAAAGGGGTGAGAGAGAGGAAAACAAATGAGAAATGTGGGAAAAACTGCAAATCCACCCAGTGTTGGACTGAATTTTAGCGGAACTGTCTGACTCAATCAACTATCAGCCTTGGAGCAGCAAACTTCATGCCAATGGCAAGTTCACATAGTGAGACATTAAAAAGGAGTTGCTGGATGGGGGGGTTGTGGGGTTTTTTGTTTGGGTTATTTTGGTGGGATTTTGGGGAAGGGTGGTTAGTTTTCAGGGGAGGGTGGTGTTTTCAAGAGGAGGGTGTTAATTATTATTTATTTATTTTTTATTTTAATAGAACTCTGGCTTTTGCCCAGGGCACCATCCTGCTCCTTTATTGTTGTGGTCAGAATGGGAGGGAACACAGTGAATGTGTATAATCCAGACAGTACTGGGATTTTTATTAACACTTTTTGTCAACTCAATCAGACACAATGTGAGACAGAAACACGAAAATATGTTAAAGAAAACCAAAGCAACATTTTGGTAGTGTTACTTTTAAATAGAGTTAATCAGGGCATCAATATTAACTCATGTTTTTGATGCAGCACCCTCAGAAGTTCATCCCCACACAAAGGGGGAAGGTGGAAGAAGAAATCCAGACATCCATTGACAGAATTGACCTGTAACGTTGCTAGACAGATCAAGGCATTCAACAAATTACTTTTCCAGAGCAGTTAGAATTTTATATCAGCTAGTGAGTTTAGCACACTGCTCCTGTTGGCTTGTTGTGACTCCAGGCACTCAATTCAAAATGAAGCCATTCCTTGAGACATGAGAACATGAGCAAATGGCTTATGAGAAAGCCTCCCACTAAAGAATTCTGCCAAACAACCTAAAAAAAATATATCATAAAAATGCAACAAGGCAAGGGACATCTAATGCTTTTCTGGACTCAATTGCCTAAACCACAAGATAACGAAAATTATCTTTCTATTCCCTTACTTGTTAAATGTATACAGCTCAGTTTCCCCATCAAATACCATGACAAGGCTTATCCCAATTCCATGACAAGACATATCCCTTGTTGGTGACTTCAGACATCATTCTTGCCACACTCATGGGGTCAAATCCAGACTTTTGTTCAAGTCACCTGTGGAGCCAGGCTGGGAGAGCTGGGGGTGTTCACCTGGAGAAGGGAAGGATCCAGGGAGACCTTGGAGCCCCTTCCAGAGCCTCAAGGGGCTCCAGGAGAGCTGGAGAGGGACTTGGGACAAGGGATGGAGGGACAGCACACAGGGAATGGCTTCCCAGTGCCAGAGGGCAGGGAGAGATGGGATATTGGGAAGGGATTTCTGTCTGGGAGGGTGGGGAGGCCCTGGCACAGGTTGGGCAGAGAAGCTGTGGCTGCCCCTGGATCCCTGGAAGTGTCCAAGGCTTGCCCAAGGAAGGACTGGACGTGGCACTCAGTGCTCTGGGTTGGGGGACAAGGTGGGGATGGAGCACAGGGTGGCCTCGGTGGCCTTGGAGGTATTTTCCAATCTCAGTGATTCTGTGATTCTGTCAAATAAATGCCTTGCTCCTTTCTCCAGCCTGCTGCCCACATGTCAGATAAGGATCCCACACAAAACTTGGAAGGAATAGCTATCACAGCAAAGTCAGCACAGACCTGCTACTTCCCTCCTAGGCCTCACTTTGACTCCTCCAAACCCATGAAACACCTGAGCACTGGCACCTGCAGCAATTCCAACCAACTTCTCTATCAGACCCTCTAGGAGACATTTAAAAACAACTAAATAAAACTCCCAATATAAGTACAGCTGGAAAACTTGGAGTTACACAGTTTGGGAGTGCTCTGGCTGCCACCCATATTCCTGAGAAGATTTGCTCAGGCTCCTTGGAGCCTCCCACCTCTCCCCAGTGCAATGAATATGTTGTTGTTTAATCCACTCCAGCCTGTCCCTACTTTTCCTCTAAGTGGTAAGTTTTGTCAGGCAGTGAGGTAACTTCTTCCTCTACACTACCTGCTGCACCAAGGAAATCCTCAAGTGTTAATTCTCTTGCTTGAAACCTGGTCCACCAGCAACTGCATGAGCCAACTGCAGGGAAAGTCCCCCCCTGACCTCTGGAACAGGCTCACAGGTTTCACAGGGGTGCTGCCTCCCTGGGTCGATGCTCTGTGGAACACACTTCATGAAAACTCGACGTTCAGACAGTTTTGCTGACAGTTTTTCTAGCAAGCTTCTGCTCAACGTATACAAACGGCAAGTTTTGGGACCTTGTAACTTGGCCAGATTCAGTAAACTTTAAGAGGGATTGTAAATGGCACATCTCTATCCACAGTCTCTCCCCTAAGCCCCCCTCCTCAAATCTCAAGAGCCTGTTCCAAGGCATGAAGGCTCTAAAACTCCTCAATAAAACAGATGTAAGAATTCAGCATTGGTTAAATAACATTTTTCCCTAACCTCATTCTCAGAAACACAAGAACTGTTTTCAATTAAAGCAGTGCCTAACAAAAAAAAAAAAAATTTAAAAAAAGAGCCTAAGGAAGATACTCAGCATGAAAAGTTTCATCACAAACAACTGAAATTTGAAAAAAAAATTATGAGCCATTGAAAATTGGATTTCACTACAGAAAGTGCTATATAAGCTTATCTTCAGGCATCAATACCAGCTCCAGCCACATGCACATTATTAAAAAGGCAGCTTTAATGATGAAGAGTTGAGGAAAACAGCAGTGCTGAAGAATGAAGTCCTATCCCCAGAACAAGCGTGCCACAGGCAACATTTTTCATTATCCTGAGTAGCAGAAAGTGCCTCCTCAGCTGAAAGAACCCGGTGTCCCTGCTCACCAGTAGGGCAGGACATGAGTTACTGCCAAGACTGATGAGCTGTTTTATGTCAGCACCTGCCCTTTGGCTTCGCTCTCTGAACTGACATCAACTCCAGAGGCATCAGACAGGAACACGTTTCTGTCACCAGACACCACGGCTGGATTCAAACCAACAAAACAGAGCTGCAGTGCACGAGATCCTGTTTGAAGTCCTCTTATGGATATAATACCAATTGAATTCCATGTGTGTTGGGTAGATGGCCAGTGTGCAGGGAATAGTGTTGGGAAAGGTTTTTGTGTATCGAATTTGCTGGCTACAAAGACACAACACTATGGGGGGAGAAAAAGGCTGACTAAGTATTACTGACTCTGCCTGTATATTTTTTCCCAGCAAAAATGGATAGTTAACATTGAAATTATACAGAAACATGTGCTAACACTCATCAACTTTACTATTACAGACTAAAATTACATATAACGTATTGAGAAAGTTCTGGTTCCAAATACTGATTCACCAATTTATGGAATGAATTACATAAAGATTTGCATTTATATGAAAAATTACATTTAGAGGCACTTTGTCTCTAGCATGCACGTTCAGTTCCAAAATGTTTCCTCTTCAGTACCCACAAATGTTTTACCACAGGGTGAGGGATTCCTCTGGGCTTTTCCTGTTCTTAAGGATTTTGCAATAGTGCCAAGCCATGAAGGGGAAAGGGTTTGTTCTCTGGGGGCACAGTTAGGAAATACTGAGGACAACCCATGACTGCCCCTCTGCCATCACCCACAACAGGGCAATGCCACGACTGAGAAGGAAAAGGTAATGTAACTTTTTAATATAACGTTCAAGGCAATTCTCAGTGTGTATGAGATCAATTTGGGAGTTCAAAAAGCCAATTTGGACAGCAGGACTGCAGCAGGACAGCAGGATGAGACATGGCATCGCCGCCTCCAGATTTCCATGCAGATCTCACTTTTGTGGAAGCTACTTGGCAATACCAACGTACCCCAAGCAAGTCCCATGTGGTAAACAAGACTTATAGGCTTTTAGCATCATCAGCTGCCTCTTGTGCAGAGCCATCCTTTTCAGGCTACCAGGTTTTGAGTGTTTATCAAAAAAACATTTCTGCTGTCGCAACTGTTCAAAGAATCACAGAATAGTTTGGGCTGGGAGGGATCCTAAAGCTCATCTCATCCCACCCCTGCCATGGGCAGGGACACCTTCCACTATTCCTGGAATATCCCAGGTGGCTCCATCCTGGCCTTGGACACTTCCAGGGATCCAGGGGCAGCCACAGCTTCTCTGCCCAACCTGTGCCAGGGCCTCCCCACCCTCACAGCCAGGAATCCCTTCCCAATATCCCATCTCTCCCTGCCCTCTGGCAGTGGGAAGCCATTCCCTGTGTGCTGTCCCTCCATCCCTTGTCCCAGGTCCCTCTCCAGCTCTCCTGGAGCCCCTGGAGGCTCTGGAAGGGGCTCCAAGGTCTCCTTGGATCCTTCTCTTCTCCAGGATGGAACTCACGTCACATTCCCACAACCATTACTCAGGTAACTTTATACAAATTGTTTGGTACGAGCTGACAGCAGGGCCTGGTGACAAGGCCCTTCTCAAATCCACTACAATTAGCGAGAGCAGACAATGAGAGACACCTCTGTGCTGTGCACACATCTTACAAAATCACCTGACACTCTTTGGTACGAGAGAATCTCACACACGTTATCACAAGCGAACAGCATGTTTCATCAACCTTGAAGCAAGGCCCAGCAGTTAAAACATAAGGATAAGGATCAGGACACTGGAATTTTATTCCCAGCTGCAATGTCAACCAATTGCATAATTTTAGCCAAGCTTCGAGGATGTTATTTCCTCTATTTCCCCTATCTGTAAAAAAGAGAATTTTATATTAGAAAGGGCATTTAACCCCTGATGTCTGTGGCCTGGCTGTGTGCTGTCCCAGAGCTAATGTTCCAATCTCCTCAGAGATCTATGAGCCACTGAAGAGAGTCAGATCAGATTATATATATTCTGGAATAGATTATATAGACATGGTGTATATGCATGCATATATATATATATATATACACATACATATATATACATATATATATATATAAATATATACACATATATATACACACACATATATATATATACACATACAACTGTCTTATTATATAGATATATAGAATATATCTAGTTATACAGATGTAACTATATGGGTATATAGAAAGATAGACATTCTGAGAATGACAATTGCTGAGAGAACCAGTACCACAAATATAAACTGCAGAAGTATGACTCAGAAGCCAACAGTGAGTTAGATGGACAAACCTGAGGCCAAACTTGAAATTATGCAAAAATTGAAATCAGAAAAAATTTTTTCCTAGTACCATTTTTAGATTCTGTATTATCTACATGTAATACCTATTATTATTATTTACATGTAATACCCACAGTTATTTCATTGTATTTACATACATTATATTTATATATTCTGTATATACTTCTTATAAACCACCTGGAATTGTTTAAGTTGGAATTTCATACATTTTCACAGGCAAACAGCAAGACTCCTAACTACATGTTATATTTATATGATATATTCTGTATTTATGTAACCATTCTTTCTTATAAATGATTGATGCATGTTCACTTTTATATCTCTAGGCATTTTGATACCTGAACAGTATATTTTTGTATATATACACTAAATATACAGATATAGTAGTGTACAGATATACACTAAATATACAGATATATAAATATACAGATATATATTTCTATTTTTAAATGTATTTATATTTTTCTGTATGGTCGCTGTATTTTATTTGTATTATACAGTTCTTCTATTACATACATACTAACCCACTCACACAACTCACGGGTACAACTGTCAACTAACGTGGTGTCTAAAAACATTTCCCATTTTTGGTGGAATCACTTTGATCCAGATTTTCCTTCCAGCTGAGAGTAAGCTCTGCTGAGTTTACCATATCTATATCTAACCATGTATCTATTTTCCCTTCTCTTGCAGACAAGGAAAAGTCTTTGTTCAATGACACATCCCTGGAAGTGTTCAAGGTGAGACTGGGTGAGCTCTGAGCTACCTGGTCTAGTGGAAGGTGTCCCTGCCTACAGAGGAACAAGATGATTCTTAAGGTCCCTTCCAGCCAAACCATCCCAGGATTCTATGACTTGATTTTTTTCCTAAAAAACCAAAAGCCCCACCAGTCTCCCACACAGGTATGTCCATTATTCACAACTGAAGTACATTAACAATAGTTCAGAGTATTCTTAAGTTTCCAAGTTTCTCATTGAAGTGGAATTAATTTTCCTACTTAGCAAGTTCAGGATAGCATTTACCCAAAAGATTAAGAAAAGGTAAGAAAACAGGCTCAGCTTATGAAGTGCTGGACGGCAATAAAACAACTCAAAAGTCATCACATGAGGGCTAAGAAAGGGTGTGGATCAGGTATAAGAGACACCAAACAGAACGAAAAAGCACCATCACTCAACTGCAGAGAAAGAAGACTATTACATGTAAAAAAGATTAAGTTTTTTCCAAATCAGGAAAGAAAAAGGTACATAAGATTTGGCAAGTTCAGTGCTAAAACACATCAAGTCAAGCCAAAAATAACTTGGGAACAGCTTGCTAAAGGTAAAAATATCAACAGAAAAGGCCTTTTTGAATAATCTGAAGTATACAGCTCCTCAGAGAGGCCAAGAAGACACGGAGGCATCAAGGGAATACCCCGAGGTCAGGCTCTGGCTAATTAACTACACTGGACCAACGCTGCAACCAGGGCTGGTGATCTCTCTTTCTTCCTTTCTTTCCCTTTCCCTCTCTTTAATCTCTCTCTCTCTCTCTCTCACCTTGTGCCCTATACCTTTATCCAAACCCCACTGCCATGTGCTTGTAGTTAATCAGGGACTAACACACCAGTTTCCAGGCCAAATGTAATATACGAGTAAAACTTCTTAAACTACGTGGATCCTTTGATTTTTGTCATTGCTTTTGACTGTGAGCATGTATGAGTTCTGGGTGCTTCCTTCCCCTTAAGGGTGGGACATCACAGGCTCAACAGGAGTAACAGCCTTCAAAGGAAGGGTCAGGAGAAGATTGAGGAGGAAATTCAGAATTTTTTAAGAAATGCAGCATTTTTAGATTGTCCCACAAGACTCAGGTCCTGATTGTCAGTAGTTGTTGGTATCTGGAGGGCAGAGCTCCAGTTGTGTCACTGAAGTGATCCATGTCTTTACCTTTTACTGTTCACATTAATTTCACATCTAGGAATCCTCACTGTAGATACAATTACAGCTAAGCCAAACTTCTTTTACTTGAGTTTAAGTAATTAAAAAAAAAGCATCATCAGCTATAGAAGCACTTGCCTCCACAACAAAGAATGTCCTGTGTAGTTATAGCAGTAAAAGATTCAGTTTTAACTCAAATACCTAAAATGAATGTGGGTTTGAGTGACCATGCCTTGCAAGCTCAAGCAGAGCCCATGGACCTTGTTAAGCAGTTATCACCACCATTTGAAACAGGCCCAAAATTAAATAAAAAATTAATAAAAAGTAATAATTAAAAAAAAACAAACAAAAACCTCACCACAAAAAACCAAACAAATGAATGAAGGATACTGCTTAATTAATATATTTTTAAGCAAACACAGCATTATTCTGTTTGAGGAAGGCGTGAATTAAAGGACTCCAACATGCATTCAGAACAAATTGGAAAAAGAAAATGTCCAATATATCAACTGTTGCATCCCAGCTTTTATTTCCTCCCACACCTCTCACACAGACATAAGAGTTTAATGATAAGACACCCACATGCACACATGATTATAATTTATGGATTGTGGGCCAGTTTTAATTCTAGTTAAAAGCATCTGGCATTCCAGCAGATTATAAAATCCCTTCCTACGCTTGCAAAAGGACACAATGATGATCCCGTGACGGACACCACACTCCATAAGGAATTCTGTCTAGCACAACACCCACACTAATCAGACAGAACTATACATTTTAATTTATACAGCCATTACTTCTTTTCAAAGCCTGTCTCCTAAGGAGGATACAGTGACAGGGAAAATGTCAGATCTACACAACAAAGGGATTGATTTGTACATAAGGTGCAGTAATTATTTAATATTTACTTCCCATCTTTAGGAGTTGCCTTGTGCTTGTTTCAAGTGTGTGCCAAACCACAGGGAAAATTTAATTTAAAATTAATTAACTGGAGAGCTCTAAATATGTGCTGAAGCAAACTTTTACACAGTTTATATGCTTTACAAATTGACTGCAATTTGTAAATATGCCAGTTCTTGACATACCAATAAGACGCAGAAATTACTTTAAAAATTACTCCAAAAATTACTCCCAATATCTGAGAATGCCATGAGTTTGAGCAGACTGGTGGTGTCTGTGGTGGGGAGAGAGAGTGCAAAACACGGAAGGGAAAAAAAGATGCTATTAAAAAGACAGGAAGAGAAACACTGTAAGAGTGATTGAGAACACATTATTTTCCAATACATAAATTGCAAAAGCTCACAAGGTTATTTTTTCTTCTTCCAGAGAAAATACTAAGAAGCCAAATGGCAAAGATAAACATTTTCTATTTAGCAAGAACAAAAATGCCACAAGTAGCTACACATTATGTGACAAATCATTAACCTGACTGGACAAGCTACATAGGATTATGTTTAAAACATTTTAGTTGACTACTTCAGAAATTAGTAAGTTTTATTCTCTCCATATTGTTCAAAGTAAGTTTGCCTTCAGTTCTGAAAGACTTTCACAAGTCGACAGAGTGCACCAAGGGAACAGGAAAACAGGGGAGGAAGAGACAAGACTAACAGTCTACTGCTTGTTTTCTTCGTATCACTTGATATGCTGATTTAGTAAACTCCTGCCACCCCAGGAGAGCTCATATCAAACATAATGTATTTTCTACTCATAAAGCAGCACCAGCATAAATGGCAAACACACCCAGATCAGCCACACATAATAGTTTCCCCGCATTTGTTCATTTTAATGCTGCAGTTAAATCACTCGTCTGCACCAAGTGCTGTCACCAAGACTTTGTTTTGTGACTGTTACAGAAGATCAAAATTTTTTGTTTGGGAAACAGTACAACTTTTGCAAAGCTTCAGAGTGCTTTAGAACTCAGGATAGGGAAAGTAAATATTTTTCAGAGAGGGAAGAATTTATATAAATCTTCATTAATAAGCAATTTGAATCAATACAGCAATTACAACAAAAAAATGCAGTGACAGCAGCCACTGCAAGTTAAAAGGTTACAGAAAAATTAAACAGAACACTGGGCAAGAATAGGAACATGGCTAATGAGCACATTTTCCATCTAGGCTAAGACTATTTCAGGACAACTTTCTTAATTGCAAAAATGTAAAATGCTGCACTTCCAATTGCAAAAAGCCTTTACATAACAAGCAGTTCTCTAACCTAGATTACGTGTGATTCCTGTCCAAGAACAACTGACAAAAATCAGAGCCTCTATAGCTTCTGCCCTTCTCCTGGGCTGCTTGGACCTAGAAACAACCACCTTGAGGACAACACTGTGCAGCAAATCCCTAATTTAACTTCTGAAAGAAAAGACAGCACACAAAATCCCCAAACCAAAACACAGGATGGGAACTCAAAGACGACAAAAAAACCTGAAACCAGTGAAGATTTCTCCATAGCAAAGCGGGGTTATGTTTAAGCATGTTGGCAAACTCCACCCAATGATCACCAAAGTGTTCCTGAGATCAGTTTCAACAGCAGACCCACCACGAGAAGTTGCTGTGTACAGATCTTAGATTTAATTTTGGGAGTAGATGCACCAGATGCTGCTTGAGAGAGACCTTGGAAGACCAACATTGCTTTTGAAAATGCCAATGCAAGAACACTTTGCCTCCTCTCCCTTTTCAGTCACAGGCAGGACAATTTAAAGAGGTTGAATAAAAGTCATCCCAAAAGCTTTCTCATTACAGTCATCTGATTCATTCCACCAAATGTCTGGCAACAGAAAAATCCATGGAGAATCACAAATAAGGTCAGATGTGGCAGCGATGCAGTCCCCTATTTATTCAAGAAAGGGAATGTGTCTGCTTGGTGTAGTCCTAGACTTGCCATTATTCCATTAAAGATTCTGCCTGCTCGAGTGGGTTTTGCAATTCAAAAAAATTACTCCAGAGTTCATAGAATCACATAATCCTTATGGTTGGAAAGACCACTAAGATCATCAAGTCCAACCATAAATTTGTTGCTGTTCATTTGTTTTCTTGAGACTAAACAACCGGACCACGGAAGAAATTTACAGATGACTTGTGTTACTGTACAGAGATACAGATAGAATCCTTGGGTGGTTTGGGTTGGAAGAGACTTAAAGACCACCTCATTCCATCCCCTGCCATGGGCAGGGACACCTTCCACCACACCAGGTTGCTCCGAGCACCAGCCAACCTGGCCTTGGGTGTTTTCCTCACTGCAAGTTCCTCGTTCACCAACACTCCCTGGTCCTTCTCTTCAGGGCTGCTCTCAATCCATTCTCCACCCAGAGAAATCTGTGTGAATCACTGTGTGTTCAGCAAAGAAAAATGGTTATGGAGCAGCAAGATGTGTGATCTGACCTGCACGTTAGGGGCCACATTGAACTGAATATCTGAAATTGTTAGTGTGTGGATGTGATGCCAAGAATACAGGCTGAAAATCATAGAACCACAGTATCATTTGGGTTGAAAGGGACCTTCAGGATTATCCAGCTCCATCCTCTCCATCCTCTGCCTTCCACTATCCCAGGTTGCTCCAAGCCCCATCCAAACTGGTCTTGGACACTTCCAGGGATCCAGGGGCAGCCACAGCTTCTCTGGGCACCCTGTGCCAGGGCCTCATCATGCTCACAGACAGGAATTTTTTCTGAATATCTAATATAAACCCTTGTCCAGGCACTGCAGGCTCTCGTAAGTAGTCTTCCTCCATCTTTCTTGTAGCTCCTTTCCCTTGTGAGAGGCCACAGTCAGGTCTCCTGGAGTCTTCTCTTCTCCAGGCTGAACAATCCCAATAATCCCAGCCTTTCCTCATAGGAGAGCTGCCCCATGTTTGGATGAAATGCAGTCCTCTCTGTCCTGGCCCTCCCATGGTGATACAGAAAAGCAGCACTTGCTTCAGTAGGACAAGGAGTGGTCTGGCTTTCATTCCCACCGCCAGAAGAATATCTTGGTCTAACAAACTTACACAACTTTAACCAAGTACTGGTATCAGAACAAAATCATTGCCCAAGACAATATATCAAGTTGTCTGGCTTTATAAGCACAGCCCAACTAGATGATTATCTTCAACAGACTATTAGAAAGGGGAACTTTTACTTTTACTTTTTCCTCAGTTGCAAGCAGCTGTTCCACTTCCTCTGATCAGCTGTTTGAAATGGATGTTTGGGAACAAGCCCTCCTGACAGAATTTAGTATATATTCCATACTAGGATATACAGCTTCCTAGAAAATCCTCTGGATAAAGAGAATACATGTGTTTTAGCAGTGCACTTTTAGATTTACAACTGCTTTTACTCCAAAAAGAGTCCTTCCAACCCAAAGGAATCTTTACTCCATTACTTAGTACTTTTATAATTTCAGAGGTGGAAAAATATGGACGGTTCTAAAATATAAGTTCCCTGTACAGGCAATTTCTCATGCAATCATTGTATCTGGCTTGTCCTTGTGCTACAGAAATCCAATGGAGTTCCAAACACTATATTTGGAAAATAGTTGTGTTCTCTGTTTAGTAAAACTGTTTTCTTTAGACCTTTTTTTTTTTGCCCTTGCCACATTTTTCTGTAAGAAACAGCACTTAACACAAAAGATCCAAGTGTTTGCAGTTGACTACAGAAATTCAAGTTCTTCATAGTATTATATAAATAACTAGATACGAAGATATTCTGAAATGGCATCTCAAGCTTTAAGGTCTTTCATCTGGAAGATGTCATGTATTTCCTCAGGACTGGAAGTGGCTGGGGACATGTCACCTCAACATTCCCACCAGACATCAAGCTGCTCTGCATGGGCTGTACCACACAACATACCTGGTTTACAACTGGGATGTTACACCATCTTTCTTCAGATGATGAAGTGCTGTAACTTTACACTTATTCTAATTGTGATTTTCTGATTGTTTTCAACATAATGGTGTAAAAACCCCAACATCATCCACCTGGCATACTAGGAAAAATGCAATATTCCTCTATTTCCTCCATCACTATGAATTCGGAGCATGATCAAGAAGTGCCTTTTCTTCCCTTCAAGCACTCAGCACCCACCACTCAGCACTGTTGTTACAGTGCACCGGTTGAAATTTTAGGCTTTTATCTCAAGAGATTCCCACTGAAGCCGCTGCAGGAGCACACAATGTCCCTGTGCATAACCAGGCCCCAGAACCAGCACTTCTCTCATACTCTACTGGCTACTCCTTATCCCCGCTTTTTTTGTATCTCACTACACAAAGCAATGTATTCAGGCAGATATTACATGGCTGGTACAGTAACAACCAGTTGTGAAAGAGCCATTTGTTGCCTGTAAAGTCCTAGTTCGTTTAAGCCCTCATTCAGATCTGCTAAAAACTAGTTTGTTGTAAAGGCTTAAAAGACTTCATAAATCCACCTTTTCCCAAGGGTTCAAACCTACACGTATGATAGAAATCAGAGAATGGTTTGGGTTGGAAGGGACCTTTAAAGATCATCGCATTCCAATCCCTGACACCTTCCACTAGGAACAGGTTGCTCCAAACCCCATCCAACCTGGCCTTGAACATTTCCAGGGCTTCTAATGGTTAAATTTCTCTAATGTAAAACCAATGCTTACACACTGACAACACATTCTGAGTAGCAGAGCAGAGCAAATTTAGTTACATCAGATGGATCAGGTGAGAGTACTGACAGACCACCAGGAAATTCAAGACTTAAGTTTCCTACTCCCCAGTTCTCCCCAAAGAAGAGAAAGAAAGGGGGAAAAAAATCCTGAAGAAAATGAAAAGCAAACCTCTGTGTAAGAGGTGGCCTCTATCCCTTCTTACAACCCTCCAGCCACAACACCAGTTGTGTGACCACCACCAGGACATCTCACCTGTGCAGCCTCTGCCTGCTATGGACCAAGGTGACAAAGGACAGTGATGACAGGTCTCAGGGTGGAAGCAAAGTGGGTCTGGTGCAGAACATCCCCTTGAGAGCCCTGTGCACCCCGTTATAATCACCATGTGTTCTAAGAATAACCTCTCCATATTTTAGGTGTACTACTCTCAAGATGTGAAGTGCGAAATAAATCTGGGAAGCCAACATTACACACCTGGCTGAAGCCTGATTAGGAAGTGCCAGTCGAAGCCAACCTAAGAAATTGTAATGATGGACCTTTCAGCACCCTAAAGACTTGTACACTGCCCCAGACACACATTAAAACTCAAAGTCCTAAAACAACTTTTTAATAGAGAACTCACATATAGGGACGGCAGAAATAAATGGACTTAAATTCATCATGAATGACATCTGCACCATAAAATCAACTCTTTGTGACGAGTTTGTGTGAACTAAGACCAACAGGAAAGTAAAAATTCTCAGTTTAGACTGAGACTACAGGTCTGTGTATTTATCAGCTACAGAGTCTCATAAAGCTGAGAAAAAATCCAAAATATTAGCAGGAATGCTAATAAATCCAGTCTTTTAACAAATATAAAGAATTATCCTAGAGTTGGACTCATTCTGAAATTTTTCATTCAGACAGAAAACCTTGTCCAAACCTTGTCCTGCTCCTGACCACAATTCTCTTATGAAACCTAGTTTTAAATTTATTACCTACTTGATTCAGCACAAGAGTGACAAGGTCTCAACTCTGTCATTATTAATATCCACAAAAGGAAGACAAGGTTGGATTTCAGCCAAGGAAAATCTGTCCATTGAACTGCAGTACTTCCACCAATAACAGTCGACTTCAAACCCCACAAAACGCTCCAAAAGGAGGGAAAAGAAGGTGATGCTTGACACAAAGGAAGAAATACTACCTAGAGACCAACCTAGAAAGGCCAAATATGAAAGCATTTGCTTAACATGCTCAGTAAAAATAATGTGCAGGAGCCTGTCAGACCAACATCCTCTCCTCTGGCATGAGCAATGATATTCCACCACAGGCAGTTTTTTATCCTTAACTTTTGGATATACATTCACATCAGAAATAGGTTTAGACACACATCAGTAACACACATATAGGCAAGAACATTCATGTCAGGCAGCCAAATCGTATCTGGGTTAGAGGTATCAGAATCATCCTTCTCCTTACACCTGCTCTGCCTTCCCACCTCCACAACATTGCCATTCTTGCTGTTTGACAGAATGGAAATAGAAGATGGAAAGGAGGAGAAGACAATATGGGAAACTCATGCAATAAAGGATTTGCTTCTGTGCCTTTCCCTCCAGCCTCTCATCTCTACAGTCCTTCCCCCTACTTTACACAGTGAAAGAGATGCAGCTCCTAAGCTTGTAATGCTTAGTTTTATTAAACTCAAATATCTGTTGATGAAAGGTTAAATCAATAAACTCGTATCCCAGGTATGATGCTAGTAGGAGAATTTATGTTCCAGGATCCCATCACTGTTCCCAGAAAAATGGTTAGAGAGAGCCTCCTTTGGGTGCCAAATTCCAAGTCTTTAGGCTCTCTCCTAAAGTTAAATTCTGGGAAGATGGTTCAGGTATCACATGGGAGCTGCCACACTGCCTTCTGTTAACAATCCTTCTGTTATTCCAACTGCAGCAACTGGTGTAATGAAAAATTATAAAAAAACCTCACTATCATCATATACAACACCACAAAAACTTTACAGCTGCTCTTGTGAGACTCAGTGACTGTCTCCTTTGGGCACTTCAGGAATGGCACCATATTACACTGTCATCAGCAGGGCATCCCTACCAGAGCAGAATCCAGAAAAATGCCCTTTCTTCCCACCTGCTCCAGCCCTTCAGCCTCAGTCAGCAGCTGAGCATGCACAAAAAAGCACAGCACTTCACTCTGAGCCATGTCCCCTCACCTGTGACAATCACCACCAGCCAGAACCAACAACAAAGCTCTGGGCTTGGGGTATATTCAAAACCCAAGTGAAAAACAAATTACTGAGAAGCAAGCAAAAATTCACACTTTCCTGTAAGGATAATAATTGAATTTCCATGTAATGCAGAACTTTATTTTTCAATAATGGAAATCCATTCTTTTCAACTAGGATGTCTATTCCTAGGTGCCACATTCTTTTCTTGTTAATAGTATTTTTCTTTCCCCAAAGTGAGTCACTCTGGAAAATGCCACTCGCTTGAAAGAGAAAAAATTGACAAACAAACCCAAGTGTCACAAAAATGAATGTCCATGCTTGATACTACAACCACCACATACTGATAACTTAAACCTCAATCAGAAAAGTTCCAAATTACCCAATCATAGTAACTGGCTTCAGGACAAGGAAATAAAACTGAAATCTGCAACTGTGAAAATAGTTTCTACTAATACACTGCTAAGCACATGATCTGCTTGGCTTTGCTCTGCTTTGGCTGGGAAGTCTTTCGCAGAAAGACGGAAAAAGTTTTTGATGGCTTATTCAAAAGGAAAAATAGCCATTTATCAGGTTATGTAAAAATCTCATACTTGTGTTGGAAACTACAATTTGGCAGAACACATTTAATTACCACTGGCTCTTCTAGAACATTAGGTAAAAAATAACGATGGTATAATCGCATTAAGGGTTTGTCTTTGTTGGTTTAAGACAAAGATTTTAGTCAAAGGCCTCATTAAATCTTAGATCATTCTGTGCAGAGCTTAGCTCCTCCATGGGTCTACAAAAACAAGGAAGTACAACTGTAATCCATAGAAATAAAAGAAAGATGGAGAGACTCCCAAGTTTTTTAGGCTTAAACATAGAACATTTTCCCCTCCTGAATAAAAATAGTTCATTAGAAACTACAGTCATTGAAATGAAATTATTTGTGAAATCAGAGTAATTTGACTAATCTGAGTAATCTGAACCTCAAAATCAGACTAAATACTTCAGTCCATATAGGCAATATTGTAAATATGTGCTTGTAAGCACACTCCCAACAAAGCTTAAGAGAAAACCTACTCTGAGCCACATCCAGACGGATTGTGGCTCCAGCAAGGTTGTTGCGAATTCATTATAGTCATTAAATTACAAAGTTCATTATAGTCAAGACTTACCATGGGATGCTTCGGGTTGGGCAGGACCTTACAGCCCATTTCATTCCACCCCCTGCCACGGGCAGGGACACCTTCCACTATCCCAGGTTGCTCCAAGCCCTGTCCAACCTGACCTTGGACACTTCCAGGGATGGGGCTTCTCTTGTCCTCCAAAATACTTTTGTCTCACACCCTGCAAACTTGATGTACTCCTTGCACACCAATCACAATTAGAAAAATGCAGCAACTGAATTAAAAACAATGTTGCACAGGAAAATAAAAGCTATAGTTCTGTGATCAGAGTCAAGGACAAAAGTTTCTGCACAAATCTGCAAGACCACAGTTTAGAACTGCAAACGTCCGAATGCACACAAATATTTTTATTACAGATTAATTAGATTCGACTCTGATTCTGAGTTTTGGCACCAGCAAAAAGTTCTGCTTGCGTAACACACTTATGTTTTCCTTCATTTCCCTAAGAGACACAGCAAAAGCTACCTCATCCATCATCTCCTAAAAGCACAGTATTCCTTTGCACCATGTATATTAAACAGACAGAATGACATCTTTCTACTTGTCTTAATGACTTGGTTGTCAAGGTAGTTAATTATCCACCACCTTCTGGACAGGTACTTAACATTGGCAAGACAGCTACCACTCTGCAAGGAGAACTCTTGTCTCATAAGCACAGTATTAAATAAGAGTTCATTTGCAAGCTCCTTATATAAATTATTCTTTATATTTAAGCACTGCAGTTGAGTAGACTGACGTCACAGGTTAAGGCTAGATTCATACACTAGATCTGATCCTTCATGCAAATTAGAACACCTACTGCTAACTGGAAAACTGTAAGCTCTGCAGTATGTGCAAGATGTGTATTTGGGAAGTCCTGCTGCGTCAATTTCAGGATTTAAGGATTTAATGCAATGAGCAGGTAAGTAAATTCACTGCTCCTCTTGTCCACTTAAGTGACATAGGTTACCTCCCTCCTCTCCCAGTCACACAACTGCATCCCTAACTGTGGAAATGTACCCTTCAGTTTGGCATTTTCAAATTCCACTCTCCTTCCAGGGCAAAGGCTGTTTCAATTCATCTGAAGCTTTGAAGTGATTATTCTTCTCCCCTGACAAAATTATTGAAAGGCAAATAAAACTGTTTCAGAAATTGAACTACTTTGATCATGACACAAAACTTCCACAACTGAAATGTGCCGCTCCTAACACTAGTTCATTCTATGCCCAGTGTAACAGATATCATAGGAACAAACTTCTCTTTCACCTTGTACATGTCAAAAAATCCACCAGACTTTGGGAGTTAATTGAAGAATGTGTTAAAATACAAATTTTCCTTGCAGATGCACTAAGAAAAATCCATCATCATTTATTTTGGGGATGGAGCAGGAAGCTAAAGGTGAAAAGAGAACTAAACAGGAGACTAAACAGCAAGCATACAGACACACTTTCATCTACCCTTGTTTCACCTACAATGTACAAATTACAAAATAAAAGCAAAATCATCAAGAAAAAAATGCAAAATAACATGGCAACTTGACAGAGCTGGTGCTCCAGTAGCCTACTAGAGGAAACAAAACAAAACACCCAGAAAATGGAGACAGCTAATCAATATTTCCAGACAGGCATTGCACAGCATTCCCTTTTTATGCTCTTCATCTTTACACACAAAATCCAATAAACAAAACCACAAAATTTAACTATAAAAGGTGTTTCACACACAGGGCAAAGCAACTCCCGTGCTGTGCTGAACATGGGCAATGGTTAATCTGAACGATCTGATGTCTGAGCACTCCCACCCCAAAAGATGGCACAGACATCTGGCAGGACAATGAAGGGAAAACAGTTAATGTGTAATTTAATAACGTGTAATTTATTAACAAATGCAGCTTTGGATGGATTTAACCCATTAGCAGACATGAAAAACAAATTCTAACAAAGAACAGTAAGAAAATAAAGAATTTGTTGTGCTTTATTCGTGTTCCTCACATCGACCTGAAATACAGCTCAGTTTCTTCTGTCCATTCACTTTCCTACTCGTACAGGGAACCTGCCAGTAATCAGACATCAACTGTAAGCCATTCATAACGTGGCATCACTGCATCTGGAACCAAACAGATCATCCTTTTTCCTGAACTACTGAACAATTTTCAGCAGAAAATGTGCAGCAGAACACCACAGAATGAGCAGTTCATTGCAAGTATTTTCAAAATTATAAAGAATAAATCCCTTATGGGGTTGTAAATCATAGGTGTTACTTTAATATCCTGTATTAGTGCAACAAAACCCATCCTTTGAGCCATGTATTAGCCCCCACATACTCTGTATGTACCATCCAGAAGAATGACCATCAAAAAGTCTAGCCCTAGTCCTTGCAAGATACCAAGTTTCAAAACTTTATTTAATGCAATACATCAGCTCAGTTCTTAGTTCCCTTTAACAAGCAATTTCCCCCGAAGAATTAAAGAAAAATCGTTTTTGAGCCAGTAGGTTTTCTTTTTTTTCTTTTATAATGGGTTATTTGAAGCCGCTCAGGTTTTGGAATATCAGGATAAATGTCAGGGAGATAAATCACCAACACACCTCGTGAAACTTGCTGCAGCACTCCCAGTAAACAAGCTGGAGCATATGGTTACAATTAGGGTTTGTATGACCACAGAAATCAGAAGCTCCAGTCATGAACCACAGCCTCACTGTGCTGTGTATTGATGGTCCCTGCTCCCACAGCTGACAGGCTACATATAGGAATAGCAGAGCTCCCAGCACTCCACAAGCCTGCACAGTGTCAGGGAGACACCACAGAAAAGAGGCCTGACTGACTTTAAAAACACGTGAGACTTGTGAATGTTTAGTATGAAATAGTTTGTCACTGTCCTAAGGGTGGAGTGGTGGCAGCCCAGGGTCCCCAGGAGCATCAGCCTCCCCAAAGGAAGGGAGAAAATGCCTGCAGTTTCACAGAATCCCAGAGTGTCTCAGGCTGGAAGGCACCACATTGGGCAACCTGGTCTCACCCCCCTGGTCCAGCAGGGCCATCTCAGAGCACACGGCACAGGACTGTGCCCAGACAGCTCTGGAATATCCCCAGGGAGGAAACTCCACGCTGTTTCTTTCAGTGCCGGGTCACTGCACAGGGAAGAAGTTCTTCCTCGTGTCCAGGTGGAACTTCCTGGGTCTCAGTTCCTGGCTGTTCCTCTTGTGCCACTGCTGGGCCCCTCCAAGCAGAGCCTGGTCCATGGAGCTTCTCAGGTGCCCAGACTTCTGGGCAGCTTTTGCAGACTGACCCTGAAACAGCTACACAACTACTAATATTCAACTACTTATTCTCCAGGAACATGTGCCTGAACTGCAGCCACTTGTTTTGCTCTGGGTCGGGCACATCTTCAGATAAACTATGAGAAAGGTTAAAGATCTGGAAACTATCTAAATCTTCCCATCCAGAGAGGTGAAAATATCACAGTTACAGTGGCAAGAGGATGATGCTGTTACAGACTGCAAGAACAGGCAAGAACGAAGATGAGCAGACAGACCTGGGACAGAAAGCTCAGATCCACATTTCCACTGTGGTGAGCATGAACAGCCAATTAAACACTGACCAAGCACCAGAGACAGACAAGGCTGCAGTTATGCAGCAGATCACACACCAGGTCTGTGACACATTTTGAAAAGGTTCTGCAAGGTACAAACAAGCAGCCTGAAATACCTGTTAGCAGAGAAAAAGGTTGGTGGAACCACAAGACAACGGACACATTGCTAGTAGCTTTTTGTGTCTCCCTACTTTTGTGTATTTTAATCCAGATCTTACAAATCGGGCTACATAAAATTGAAGAGGAAAAAGATATTACTATAAAAGACTAAATATTAATAAATAGTTCTCTTGTAAAGTTAAAGATTACCATGCAAGTGCTCCTATGAACCAGAAAGTAGTACTAGTAAAACCAGGAATAAGCTACAGTTTATGTAAGTCACAGATTTACAACACAGGTCAGATGCCTTCAAGTGCCTCATGCTGAACAGCATAATGCAGAGTGAAGAATACACTTGCATGACAAACTCTTTAATAGCCAGGAATATTTTAGTTCCAACCAAAGAGTACAGACATGAGAAGAAAAGTCAGCATTGATCACTACACACTGAATTATGCAATTTATATTAATGCTACAACAGAACATTCATGGACAGATTAGTTATGATGATGTTTCGGGTAAGTAATGAAAATGAATCTGGTTACTGCCTCTTCTTTAGTCCCTTACAGACATAACATTGCACCCATTACATCTATAAAAATCCAAAAAGCATAAAACGAGTCAATTATATCTTACTGTTGGAGTAACTCCTTGATTCTGCAGGATGCATTAAAGTGTTTGGGGTTTTTTTAATAGCAAAGTATAAACTGGATCAACTATTTAAAAGGAAACCATTTAAATTGACTCCTTTTTCAATAGTCTTGGGTAGCACTAACATTTCCCTGTCTTAGCACATCATCTGTTTGGCAGTTCCTCACTGTAACAAGGATTTTATTTTGCAAGCAATAAAATGACTAATTAAAAGAAATTTGCTTGTCCGCAAAAAGTCAACTTGGTTGACTGTAGACCATGAATTGGCTTATGCCAATAATACCCAGGAAAAAAAGAAGAGGGTACTTAAAGCCAACAAAAATACCTTTTTTTTGGATAGTAAGTTGGTTCAATGTATGTTATGAATCAAGAAAAGTGAATTTCTATTTTCCAATAAATGAGTTTCTAATATCTACTGCCATGAATGTTGATGAAATTTATGCCTTCATTACACTGTGACAGATCTAGCAGCACTTTACAATTATTCTGCACACCTACACAAGGACTGCAAAGACAAAGCAAAGCTGAGTCAGTATAGAAGAATGTCCTTTATGAAGCCACAAAAATGAATATTATTATTTTTCCCATCCTTCCAAACTTACTATCATTTCTTTAACTCCTGGAAGATAACAGAATTGGCAATACAATTCCAATCAGGTATTTTACATCCAGGATGGAAAAGGTACTTGCAGACAGATAACCTGGACACAGTCAGGGGCCAGAAGTATCTGGTGTGAGGATATTGCTGTGTGGTTTCAGAGGTAAAGAGGCTCATGAGAGGGAAAAAAAAATCAGGCTACAGAGGATGAGAAGCAGGAGAAGGTTAACTGTGGGAAAGAGTAAACTTCTGCTCATATTGTGTATAATCATCACTCCTGCTGAATCACAAGGAAGGAAAAGGGGGGTGGATTTAAAATATGGTGCTTATAAGAGTTTGTTGATCTCCTGCTGCTGTGTAAGAGACTACAAAATAAGCATAACATAATACATGGTCATGTAGATTACTGTGGTGTCCAGCTAAATAATTAAAAAAAGTACAACAATTATTTTAGACCTCAACCATTCATATGGAAAAAGAAATGTTTTTTAAAACTAGGCTCCTATCTCCCTTCATCCTAAGTAGATTATAGTTAGACTACTTTGGTAAACTTATTTTAAGCATTATCTGATATTTAAAAGGCAACATAAAACTGAATTTTCAACTCTTTCAATTCTTCTTCCAACCTTTATCCTGTAAAGATAGCAAAGCACACAAAAATAATACAATACAGAAATCACAAAGTTTTCCACAGCCGTCCATTGCTCAAAATTTGCTTCTGTTCCATAACTGACTATTAAATCGTGTTACTGCATTCTAATTTGTACTGTACTCTACTCATATACCTGACACTTCATAAACCAAAGGATTGATTTAATTCAGAGATCAGATGGGCAAATTTTCCATTTACTCTACCAACTCTACTGTCCAAGTTTTACCTATAGTCCGACATCATATACAGTCAAATTATATATTAAAAAAAGAAAAATCAACCAACTCTTTAAGCACAGACAGAAAAAACATTTCTATTTTCTAACAGGATGTGGTACTTATTTCTTCCCTTTCCCAGGCAGGAAATTACAAAGCTCTTTATAAAGACTCCTCTTCTTACAGCTTTAAATAACGATACTTAATTAGCTGGGAGAAGAGATGGCACTTCAGGTGCTCATGAAAGAAGCAAGAAAACAAGTGTAGGCGAATGCCAAGGGAGTTGTTATGGGAATGGTTCAGGTGGAGTGAAGGGGGTAAAGTGTAGGAAGAGACAGGAACAGATGTAGGCTGAAAACTTAAGAGTTTGCATTAAGAAATGGAAACTTGATATGCAACACGTAAGAAGTTATGGGGGATATGATATCAGGTGTTACAGAGGGAGGCTGGAGTTTACAGATCAATCCAGTAACCAGAAGAGGGGAAGGAAGATGTTTTGCCTGTGGGCAGCACTAAGGCAGAAAGAGATAACACCCATTAACAACACAATCAGGTAATAACAGCTGTCAAAATACACAGCAACAACTGCAAAACTACAAACCAGATACTGGAAACTGCTGTAGAAAAAGAAATTTCAGAGCGATTTTCTCTTGCAATTGAAACGAAGGTAAGGAATACACCTGACGGAACTCTTGAATGAAACATTGTAAGGAACAATTTAATTAATTCACCTCTGCTTAAGTACATTGTAAACCAAGACACTACTTTCTGACGCATTTATGCTACAAACGCAGCCCAAACACGCAGTGGTTTTGCCCTGGAGACCGGGAGATGGTGTTCCAGCAGCACAGGGAGCTGTGTGCAACAGCCATGCTCTTTTACTGCCTCCGTGAGGAGAGCCCCGTGCACTGCCACGGACTGTGAAGTATTTTCTGGCAGACCACTTGCGGCCTGAACTTTAATATTCCCTAGGGATGCTGCCAGTGAATGGATTTCACAAAAGAGCAAAATAAATAGTATCGTTTTTAACAGCAACTGACTTGCAAAGCGTTATTGACTTTGTCAGGGAGAAAGAAAATAACGTCTACCTTTACTATTAGCACTGTATTATGTTTTATTCTTATTAGGTGGAAAAGAAAAACCTTTAGGAATAATTTTTATGTGTAATACACACACCAGTAAAACACATCTGGTGTAGGGAAGAGAGCAACCACCAATGAAAACACATATATAGTATAACAAACACAAGAAACCTTTTTCTAGAAAAGGAATGGCATCAAGTCTTTCCTATTCTTCAGGCACTATTTCCCTATAGAAAGCAGTCCACCCATGAAAGGTCAGAATCTAGCAATACTAATCAGGAAAAAAAATTAGTCTACTGACTGGGAAAGGCCTTCACTACAATACATTACCAAAAATTCCTATGTAGGTTGGTCTCTTACATCACAGACCCTTCTGAGAGGGTCCCCCTTGAGACCACCCAGTCCAAGCAGAGCCACAGAGCAGGTCAACGTACCCACTGAGTAATTATAAAGAATAAAACAAGTACATGGAACTACTTCTTACAACATTTTAATTAACTCAAAGCATGAAATTTATCAAATAGGGCACTACCTGTTGGTTGAGGGTTTTCTAACACGTCAGTATTAAAAAACAGGGACCAGGTGATACTTGTACCATCTGCTGCCCTGCAGGTACAATTGCTTCAGATTCTGATACCTCTCAAGATGGCCCATGCAGGATTACAATCCCAGCAGGCCTGGGGACAGCTTTTCTATACTGGTATCACTGCTGAAAAAGAAATGGGCTACAGGTGTGTTTGCAAGAGAGGTCGCACAGAAGGCAGTACTTCATATGGTTTGAAGCAAAATTTACAGAAAATCCAACTCACTTGCCACCCCAGATGCAATTCCATAAAGCAGTCCTCCTCCATCTGTTTGCTGCTGAAAGACATGGGCCCCTGCAGGAGGGCTTCTCTCTTGTCTAATGAAATTATACAGCAAAGTTTTCACAAGTCTGCTGGTGTATGGGAGACTGGAAAGAGAAAGAAAACAGCTTTAGTTGACTCACAAGTCACAAAGAAATGGCACAACAAAGTCCACACAGGTTGCAAAGGCTGGTGTTTGGCATTAAATACAGTCAGTAACTCCCCCAGTGCTGATCAGACTGGAAAGGGAAAGAACACCAAGGTCTTGCCCATGCAAAGCTGCCCAGACTTCAGCAGGGCTCTGCAGGAGCACCTTCCACAGCAGGGTCATGGGAAGTACCTTTTGTTTTCTTTTTCCAATATTGCTTCAAATTAAACCATTTAGTATGTTGATTCATTGTATTAACTTACCTCAAGACACAACTGGAAAAATATTTATGCAAAGAAACGCTGTATTTGTTCGGTTTTCACTCCAGGCTTTGGTTAACACAGCATTTCTCCCCCAGTATTTTTGTCTGTGTGTACAGCTTGGACCAACCTCACAGGTCTTCTCCAACCTAAAGGATTCTAGGATTCTGTGAATTTGCAAAGACCAATGAACCAATGAACCTCACTCACAACACTGAATTTGACAAATGCAGGTAAAATTTGTTGGGTTCACAGTATTTCCAAACACAGCACGATTTCCACAGAAGCAAACAGCTGGTTTCTTCTCCCATCTGATTTAGAGGTGAAAAGACAGGAGCTGTGTTAGGATGAACCTTCTAACTACCTGTAGAAGCCTAGAAAGTAAAGAGCTAATGTGTGCGTGTCCCAAACACACCAATAGCCAGATGGCTGTTGAACCAAGAAAGGGGTTTTGGGAATACCAGTCCAGGAGTGTTGGTAGTAACACCCATGAGCAAGACCAGTATGTAGCTGCAGAAGAGGCCATGAGGAGGAGGGGCAGCACTTTTCTAGGCCAAACCTCCCTGTTCTGGCTCCTGGTGATGTCTCTTTCTTCCTTTCTTTCTCCCCCTCTTTGATCCATCTCTCTCTCTGCCTCTCTTCCCTTTCACCCTTCTCTATTAACCAAATCCCCTTGTCATGTGCCTGCAATGGGAGATCAGGGACTAACACACCAATTTCCAGGACAAGTGTGTAATTTACTAATAAAACTCTGACAGACTCTCTGACTTCAGTATTTCCTTTTGACCAGAAGCATCTACAGATCCTAGGTGCTCCCTTCTCCTCAGGGGTGGGATACCACACCAGAGTCCCTCTAACTCTTCACAGTGCTCTAGGCTCCCAGGCACCCTCTCTCCAGAGACCACGCACCTGCTACTTCCAAATGAGACCTCTTCCAAATGAGACATACTACTCTTCTCCTAAATATTACCCATTTCCCCCCAAGTCCTCAATTCCTTCAGTCCAGAGACGTAAGTACAACCAGACCCCAGACATCCTGAGGTTCTGCCTCTACCTTGCTGATGCTTCTGGCCAAAGTCTGCCCTGTGCTCCAAGCTGAGCATTCCTCCTGTCCCTGCACATCAGTCCAGAGAAGTGTCTGTCTTTTGTATCAATCAGAAAACCAGACACTTAATACATTTATCAAAAATCTGCCCACATGGAACCTAAAGATGAGAGAGGATGACTAAAATACGTATAAGCCACGGTGACAAAGCATCTAAACACAACCACCAACTTGCCAGAACAAGTGGCATTACTCACACAACCAAGTTAACCTGCTGCTAAGTATTTCCTTCAGCTCAGCACAGCACATATTGTCATCTTTCCAAGGACTGCTATTTATTTGTATGGCTTTGGCATTTCTGAGGTATGTGGGTTCTCTAGGCTGCAGTGTTACAGGAAAAGATGTATAGCTGAATCAAAAAAAAAATCATCCTGAAAAGTAAACACTGTTTTAAGTTAATGAAATTACCCTCAAAAAATTGAAGTTATTTCTAACATAGTTTTACTGAAGTCTGGGCTGCGAGATTTAAACCTGAAACCATCCAGCAGCCTTTACGAATGTTTGCTTTTATGTTTTCCTTTCTTTTGACCAGAACAAGTTTTCTAGCAAAACACATTTCACTGCCTTTTGTTTTCAGGTACAAACAACCCAAACAAGTGATCAGAAGCACTTGCTGAGCCATTAGGCACCACTCCAGAGCAGGACATACCATCGACCGTGCATCAGGTATCTGTGAATGATGCTCTCTCGCAGAATTTCTTTGTGGAATAATTGGCAGGAGAGGAACACGATGAGAGTTGTCACGGCTTCCAGAGAAATGCTGTATGTAATATCCCTGCAGGAAAAAAGGGACAATTTGTAGAGATTAATCTACTGGGTTTGTTTACAGACTGACTTCCAAGAACACTTGGTAGCTTCACCTGAAGTTACACACTGTGTAGCACAGACAGTTTCCACTGGGAACAGATAAACAACAAATCCAAGAACTCAGAACCATTTCGTACCAAAACAAGGTTGTTTTTCTTAGACATAAGCATTATTTTTGATATACCAAAAGACAAAATGATGCAGAAACACTGAGGCATTGCCCAGAACACTCCAATTGCAATTTTTCAGACCACACTTTCTCCTAAAAATAATAAATATCTCTCAGGAGTGTGTCCTTTGTCCTACTAAATAAAATTGTCACAAAACCATCATGCAAAGTAGGGGAATATCCACCCAGCCAAACACAGCTCCATCAGCCAGGAAAAACGGATTCCTACAAAAGGAATCCTACACAAATGCTCGTTCCAGTGTACAAAACACTCAGGGTATCAGGATACCACACACACTGATCAGTTTTAAATGGTATTTTTGAGGTAACACTGAAGTAGAAAGCTTCAAGGTATTACAGACAATCCCAAAGAATGTGCTGCAATGATTAAATACTGACACCAGACGGTTCAGCAAAGTCCATTAAATTAAGGTTGATGAGGAAAAGCTGTGCACCAAAATGGATGACAGACCCACTATTTAGGGCTATTTTGTGTTTTCCATTCCCACCTCTGCCTACAATGACTTTCTTACACATCTCATTTTTAAATGGAAGAGGAAAGTGGCATTTGTTTCTGTAATCAGTCATAAGCTGCAGGCTGCAAGAAACATTTTAAAACACAATGAAGTAACTTGGGCCTGAATCAGTAACATCCTTGCTTTCAACCAAAGACCATTTGTATCTCCTCCAATAGGAGATACTTCATTTGGTGCAGGTGCACCTTCCTGTAGTTCCTTAGAAATATTGTTATTAACTACTATAATTGTTACCACAATACTTTCACTGTTTCCCCCACTGTCACTATTTAATTTTCACAGTATTGCTACACAATCCAGTACCACAAAGTTACAACAGGCCCCTGCATCAAGGTCAGTTATCAAGGTCTTTTGACCCAGGACCTACTGGAAATCCAAAACCTGTTTATTATTATCAAATTAAAATATTTAATAGTATCCCTATTTAATTAAAAAAAAACCCCAAACAACAAACAACAAATTCATGTGTTTAATCAGTGATGTTAAGTTTTAATTTGTTACAATGTCGCCTTAGAAAAATTTTATTCTCAACAGCTAAAACAGACATAACATAAAATTAAGTGGTCTTTCAAATAATGATGACTGGAAAACTACAGTGCAATTTCCTGAAGCAAAACAGACTAAACCCAGACAAGACTAGATATTCACCAGCCTCAGGATCAGAACTGGTGTGGTCCTTACAGAAATCACCGGGATTTCGTTTAGAAGAAATCTGTCTGATTTTTAGCATGTTCAAATACTTTAATATTCTCAAATGTGCTTCCAGATATACTGTAAATAACATGCATTACTATGAAGTGTGCAAAGAAGTTGAGAGAGTTTCTGAGCAGAGAGTGCAGTTATTTACTCAAAGTCAACAGCAAACTGGAATCACCATTTCCAGGATCACAATCCACAGAACCTCAGCACTTCCGACACAAAAATGTTTTTTAAATTGAAGGTTGTGTAAACTCATTGGCTTTATTTTCTCTCACCTGATTTCTGTATTTGAACCCCATATATTTTAAATTATAGGTCAGGAGGAAACATGGTGCTTGAGCATCATTATCCCTGAAAATCATGGCGTCCATTCCAATTACTTTTAGTTTTGGTGAGTTACCTGACTTTTTGCCCACTAACGAGGGACTTTGCCAGTGTAAACGATGAGAATTAGACCAGGACAGAGGTTACACTCTGATCTGGTTCCACTGCAAATTCAGAAGCCGGGCTGTAGTGCATCCAAACCAGGGATGCTCTGAAATCCACCACCCACACTCATCCCAAGCAAAGAAAGGAAGACATACATACATATATCAATTATCAGAGGCTTAGCCACTAGTAAAAAAAAAATAAAAAATAAAAAATAAATTATTTTCTATCAAAATTAAACAACAACAACAAAAAAACAGATTTTGGAA
>WEIV01012776.1:156789-182493 GCA_013390005.1 Calyptomena viridis | reverse complement strand
CCATTGTCTCCCACCCCGAGCTGATGAATGAAAAGGGTAACTTCATGGCATACTACAACATGCACACAGGAAACAAATTTTGGAGTCTGCTATACTTCTTCTCCATTTCAATCATTCATTCATTTATTTTTCTGATAAGCCATACAAATGGAATAGTAAATATGAGGAAATGTTACAAAATTATTTTTTGTTTTGACAAGAACCAGCATAAAAAAATAAACAAAGAGGTTACTGTAATGTATTAAGTAAATTTTTGGGGGGGGAAAAATCTCTTTTCAATATCCTTATGTAACTCTGAAATTAAAAACAAACAGAAAGCCAAATTCATGCAGTCCCAGTTACTGAGCTAGTCTCATTTTCTCTCTATTCAAAAGCCAGGCAGGGCACATTTCACTGCAGAAACATTCCATGCAACCTGTAGAATCTATTCAAATTAAATCTCCTCTGACATAAACACAACCAGGGCCTTGATAGCTGAGGTAACCCCTCAGCTACAGTCACCCTTAATTTATCAGCACAAGGATAAAGCTTTGGAGCAAAATTATTTTCTTCACCAAGTGTCAAATGTGTGGTTTTCTAAAACTCAAGCATTTCTAAAGGGTCACAAGAACTACTAGGAACTTTTTTTACTTCAAAGAAAATACAGTTTATTTATATTGAGAGATTATAGAATAAGGAGTATTGGTTTTGATTTTGTTTTATTTTATCCAAAGCTATCAGTCATATAGAATGACCTTACATGGAATTTAAGTTGATCTCCAACTTCCTCTGAAAACTGTTTGCTTGCAGACAAGGAGGAAACTAGAAATAATGAACTCATGTATCAATTACATGTCAAAATTATTTACCTATTTATTTCAGAAAACCAGAATAACTGCATGTTGTTTTGAGTCTCTGTGTTGCCTTTTTTTTTTTTTTCCCTTCTCAAGTGTCTTATAAAACAAACAAAAAACCAGCAGGATTCAGATAAAGCTCATGCCCTGGCTAAACACACTTCACAGACCAATGAACTAAAGCATATATATGTCTTTTCTTTTTCTCCTTCTGGATTTTTGCTTTTGGGGATTCAACTGTTATTCTCAATTTTTTCCTCTTTCTCTCTCTCTCTCTCCTTTCCACTGGAGCATATATTGCCATATCAGGTAGACAAGCTATCACATATTATTCTTTTGTCATTCAAGACATGCATCTCTTAGGAGGAAAGATTCTGGCATAGGCTGAACTCTAGAAATCATGGCAATCATGTCTCTGTTTGGGCTCTCTCCTTATTACAGGTAGTTGCCCTGGTATCACATTTCTTACACAGTTACACAAAGCAAGCTCCTGTTCCTTGCATCAGATGGAACAGGTCCAGATTCTTGCCTTAACACCCACGTTAAAACTGATTTCTGGCAGCAAACCTTATATATAAACATTTACTCTCTACAGAAATGACATATCATATGCATCTGAGATTACCTTAAATTATGGATTCTTCATAAAATGACTTGAACTCCAAAATGCAAGGCTCTCCAATACTACCATAACAAACGTGTGCATGTATTTAACATGTGTTTAGTACCTAAACTTCAATGAAAAACTGATACATCAATGGATTCCTTCCAAAGGCAAAGGATGCCAGATCGTTTCAATGAATGCTTTTAAATTAAGTAATCACACACAGTTTGAATTACAGCAATCTTTAGATAACAACTCATTAAATCAAATGACACAAATTATAATCATAGAGTCACAGAGTGGTTTGGGTTGGGGCGGACCTTGAAGCTCACCTAATTTCACCTCCTGCCAATGCAGGGACACCTTCCACTACCCCAGGTTCCTCCAAGCCCAGTCTTGGACATTTCCAGGGATGCGAAGTCCAGAACTGGGCAACGAATTCCATCAAGTCAGAAACACTTTCCATGTTAATTCTTTTAGCAAGGTATGTAACAGAGAACCTGGGCTCCTCCGAGACCTCTATGACTCTGGCACTGCAATTAGACTTAAAATAGTACTGCTTTAGAACACATTGGTGCCGTGTCTAACTCTTGCAGGATACAGACTGGAGAGAATATCACTTCTCTTCTGGTTTTTCAACAAGAACATACATTTTTACTCATGTATTTTATTTATTAATTGTGGTGGCAAACTTGTAAATTAGAACCATTGAATCCTAGACTGGTTTGGGTTGGAAGGGACCTTAAAGCTCTTCTCGTGCCACTCCCTTGCCATGGGCAGGGACACCTTCCATTAGACCAGGTTACTCCAAACCTTGTCCAACCTTAGCCTAAGTACTGTTTCCAAATGGAACAGAACAAAAACTACGGTCCTGTTAAAACCTCAGATCCCCAGTATCCTGGCATCTGCTTTTTCCATTCAAAACCATGTGGATGACCTTCTATCAGCATCACCTACCAAGAACTTCAACAATCTCCCTATGTGTCACCATCCTGCTGCTGCTGGCTTCTCTCCAAGGCCAAGCATGGCTCACAAGTGCTTTCTGTGCTCCCAATCATTCAGCTTTGTTCCCTGCCTGAGAGAGAGAGGTCTGTGACAGAGGAACCAAGGTGAAGCACAGAGGCACCATAGAGGAAAATCTCAGCTAGGAACTCCAATTAACACTCTGAAGGCACACGCTGCTGTAAACACTTTAATTACTCAGTGAAATGCAGCTATTTCTATATCAGCACACAGAGGCTGAGAGCTCATAAATGATTTCACACCTACAGAGCAAACAGCCTGAACGGTCAGAAACCAAACTCTGAATTTCAACTCCCACCCCTACACCTAGCCCCCTCCCTATTCAAATATTTTCCTGAACTTTCACCCAGCCAGAGCTGTCTACTCTGAGTACTAAAAGGTTAAAAGGTAACCCATTTTCTAATTTAGGAGAGTTGCCAAAATGGCTGATTCATACAAAAATTCTCAAATCATACAGGAACCAGGTTTCATTTCCCTGCTTCCTGAGGGCCCACCAGAAAGGTGAAAGAGGAGTCACCACAAAGAATAGGATCAGTTTGGAAAACTGAAAAGCAAGTAGAGTATCTGGTTATCAGTCTCAGGATACAAGTACAACAACTCAAAGAGAACATATTCTTTCCTCTTGGAGTCACTCCTAATTTTACACCCACTGATGGCACATACACACTGCGGGAGCTGATAATGCACTACACTCATTACAGCTGACTCCAAACATTCGGGAGCTGTCCCAAAGGGGCACTCAACAAACACCAAATGGAAGCAGAAAGTACCTCTGACATTTCCTACTGCATCTCCCTGCACTGGGTGTTCTCGCCTGGGAGAAGAACGACAGTAAGAACATAAAAACTCCCAGAATGGTTTGGGTTGGAAGGAAACTTAAAAGCTCATCTCATTCCAACCTCTGCCCTGGGCAGGGACACCTTCCACTATCCCAGGTGGCTCCAACCTGGCCTTGGACACTTCCAGGGATCCAGGGGCAGCCACAGCTTCTCTGCCCAACTTGTGCCAGGGCCTCCCCACCCTCACAGCCAGGAATCCCTTCCCAATATCCCATCTCTCCCTGCCCTCTGGCAGTGGGAAGCCATTCCCTGTGTCCTGTCCCTCCATCCCTTGTGCCAAGTCCCTCTCCAGCTCTCCTGGAGCCCCTTTAGGCACTAGGAGGGGTTCTAAGTTCTCCCCAGAGCCTTCTCTTCAAAAGTATGGAAATACTCTAAAGGTGGTATCTAAAGGATTAACATGACAGTTGGATTCAAGGGCCTTTATCCTCAGACCTGTTTTTAAACCATCTGAGAATACATGACTTTCACCTCACTGCCATTCAATTCTTCCCTCTACAGACTAAATAGGAGAACTTTTGGACTTTTCAATGTTGCACAGAGAAGCTATATTCTTCTGTATTTACCTTTCATATCAACAAGTCTTGTTAGCAATATCCACTACATCTTATCAAAAGACATTACTTTTCAAACAACAAAACACAAGAGAGCAGTCCGAATTCCCATGAAAATGGCCATCTGCAGTGATTCCCCAGTGTAGCTTCCAACCCCCTGGGGAAGAGGCAGCCACAGAGAAGATGACCCAGGTGACCAAAAAGCTAAAGTTAAAGCTCACCTGGAGAAAATATAGGTCATAAAGAAACACTGATCTAAGTCTAAAAGAAAAACTAAATAAACACTAAATCAGAACAGAAAGAATATGTGATACAGATAAAGGTTCTGCGACTCATGACCTGAATGATTAGGAAAATCTTCCAAATATAAAACTCCCTTTACATGAATCAGACCCCCCCTAAATAGAGCACAAAATCTTAAACTTTGAGGCTTTTCAAAGTGAAGCAACACAAATCTCTCTGAGTTTGGGTATTTTCACTACCTTCAACCTCAGCTTCAACAGATGGAAGTTTGCCTTTGGCAACTAAACAAGGTTCCCAAAAATGGCAAAAGTCAAATAGCTTTTCAAATAATGGAGCTACTACTATCTTGATAAAAGTTCCTTGAAGAGACCTTTTTAAAAAGCACTATTTTGACCTATTCTTTTTAAAGAAATAATAAAAATTAAAATATGACACTCCTGAAACAGGACGGAAAACAGTTCTTATCCTTTTTGCTGCTCACAATTGGCAAGGAAAAAAGCCTAAACATTTCTCATTGTCTGTACACAGCACCATTCCTACACTGCAATGATTCTGTACCGTTTTATAATCAATTATATTGCCCTTCTCCCCTCCTACATTTAACTTTTAAGCTCCCATGAAATGTAGCAAACATCCTTAAATGAGTGAAAAAGTCGTTAACATTTAAATTTGCAAGCAACTAATACTGTCACCTAAAACAACTTTATCTACAGAAAATAATGGCATGTAATAGAAATATCAACTAACTTATACTGGCACCACAGGGTGCTACTTAGGAGTGATGTAACTAGATCACAGTATTTCATTTTTCCTCCATATGCATTTATAGTTTTTAATGAAGTGAAAATGCACTGATAACAACCAGATGTTCAGTTATGGATACCAGCTCTTAACAAGCTGCTGAAAGAAGCCTTTATAATTCAAAGCTCTGGGAGCTCTATCCTGCAACAAAACTTTAGGAATAGTTTCTACATAAAAGTCATACAATTAAATTAAATACTAATGTTGCGTCTTTTTGCCGACTATGCAGTTTTAATCATTAGGGTACACTCCTGAGTGCTAAGATTAACAAAACCAAAGAAAAAGCAGAGTATCCATAACATTCCCAAGGGAACCATAAATCAAACATCAACATATGGTAACACAAGTGTTATAGGGGACTGCACAAGTCTAATTCTTGAAAAAGCAATAAGGCTGTATTTTCTATAAAATTAAACCTGAAACCTTGTTCCCTGGCATTTTGTACAATGCAGCACAGCCTGTTTTTCAAAAGAGGTAATTCAAGATCTTTTTAATACCTGTCAGACACAGCACCAAAATGCTGCAGGTCCCAGAGTCCCTTCTGCAACTTATTTCTGCCTTAAAGCACATTTGCCTTTTCCAATACAAACTAACATTGAGAAATACTTTCTTTAAGAATTTTAGAAAATTGAGACATTCTTAGATATGCTCTGCTATACATCTCTGAAGTCTTCCCCGGCAAAAATCAACAGTTACGTTTCATAGTAAGTGATACAGAGAGGTGGGATACACATTTGCCATTCATCTTCTTCCCCATTCACGACCATACTTATTAATTCTGAGCTAGACTGTCCACCTGCAGTTTCCAAGTATGTCTGTAGGTTGTTTTGTACTTAGTAATGAGCTTATTCTGCCACAGCTGCTACTACAGCAAGCTGAGAGGACAGCAAGCTCTGCCCATTCTTGGGAAGGGCTGAGTCTCCATGAGTTCAGTGTCCTTGCCAAGCCCAAGCTCTTACACTCAGAACCCTGGAATAGTTTGGGCTGGAAGGAAACTTAAAGCTCATCTCATTCCAACCCCCTGCCATGGACAGGGACACCTCCCACTATCCCAGGTGGCTCCAAGCTCTGTCCACCTGGCCTTGGACACTTCCAGGGATCCAGGGGCAGCCACAGCTTCTCTGCCCAACCTGGGCCAGGGCCTCCCCACCCTCACAGCCAGGAATCCCTTCCCAATATCCCATCTCTCCCTGCCCTCTGGCAGTGGGAAGCCATTCCCTGTGTGCTGTCCCTCCAGCCCTTGTCCCAAGTCCCTCTCCAGCTCTCCTGGAGCCCCTTGAGGCTCTGCAAGGGGCTCCAAGGTCTCCCTGATCCTTCTCTTCTCCAGGGGAACACCCCCAGCTCTCCCAGCCTGGCTCCAGAGCAGAGGGGCTCCAGCCCTGGGAGCATCTCCGGGGCCTCCTCTGGACTCTCTCCAGCAGCTCCAGGTCCTTGTGCTGTTGTTCCCAGGGCTGGAGCAGCTCTGCAGGTGGGGTCTCACCTGAGGGGGCACAGGGGCACAATCCCCTCCCCTGCTGCCCACGCTGTGGGATCAGCCCAGGGCACGGGGGGTTTCTGGGCTGGGCCGTGTCCAGCCTGTCCCCCACCAGCCCCTCAAGTCCTTCTCCCTGTTTCTGCTCCATCTTCATCCTCAGTCTGGAACAATTATGTACCTGCCTGTAAAATACCACACACAGGTATCCCAAGCACCTGACGTGACATTCAAAAGCAAGGAGTGAAGTTCAAAAGCAAGGAGTGCAAGACTGTTGCACAGGTACCTCTGCTCCTGCATTCTGGACACAGAGATGGTCTTCCATGCTTTAGAAATAGTGTTCAAGTGTCAGCGAAGGAGAAAAATAAAAGCTTAAACTGGGGTACAGAGAAGCAATATATTTAGATAGCAGCTGCCAGCTGTATCCACTCCTTCAACAAACTGCATCTACAGAGCCCAAGGGACACAGTAATTGTGACAATCCTGTTATGGCTATTGAATGCTCCTAACAAAATCTTTGCTATTCTGAATGACACTTCAAAGACAGGCTCAGCGTGGAGATTTTAATGGTCTGTCACAACAAAAATTCATCTCTAATAGCAGCTTTACAGACAGACACTCTGTTACAGTGTCACTGTAAGCAGCCAAAGCTGCCTGTCCTCTAGCAGGTGATCTTAAGTCCTGACATAGACATAATTACAAGTTTGAATATTTCATGGATTCCACTCAATCTATTCCTTCCCCAAATTCACATACTAGGCTTGTAATTCGCTTGATTTATTCCAGCTAAAGGCAGAAATTATCTACTCCCTTGACACACAAAGTACAGAAAGAATCTACAGTGATATCTTAGCAGGGGGAGGGAGGTAAACAAAAGGTAAACTCACTATTAAAATAATCCTGGTCATTTGCCTGAAAAAAGTCAGTATTACAGTAGTATCTTAAAACACCTTTATGAAGAAAAGAGCTGGATTGTTTATTTAGAGTAAGAAAGGGAAAGGCTTCCTCTTTGATGATATGGGAATAAAATTCTTATTTAAGTTCTTATCACGTCGTTAAACATATTCTAATGGTAAACGAGACAGTAATACACACTTTTGTGAGTTATCTAATTAACAATTTAGCAACATGCTATTTCAGGAAAAAAATAGCTTAAAAAACCAAAATAAAATGCAGAAATCTTCTACATCTATCTCTTATGAAAAGTAAATTTCTGATACAGAGAGATTATAGACAGGCTTTATAACATTTTTTTTTAATAAGCCATTATTATCACTAGATTTAATAGTAAACTAAGTGCTTTCAAGAGCTGCTTCCATTCCCAGCAAAGACACTCACACAGGAGCAGAGATGCTGGCAGGTTCAGCTGCTGAAAGGGGTGAAGAACAATCAAGCCAGTAAATTTTCTTCTGCCAGAAAAGACAGAATAAATAATACCGGGTTCCACGCACCCATTGATACTTCCAAGAAAGACAAATAAAACCCTGCAGGATTTATGAACCTGCCCGTATATCGCAGTCCTTTCAGCCCTTTGTACTTCCTCTAATCTGCTCTGAACAAAGAGTGTATCTGTTCCAGGAAGTCCTGACAAGCTCTGTGGAATGACACTGAATCACACCACTAACTCATTACACACTACCCACACAAATCCCTCCTGTTATGTTGACAGAGTTGTATTTATTGGAGGAACATTTCGAAAAACATCGCACCTTTGTCAGTTTTCCAACCAAAAGAACAACTCCAGGTACAAAACCAGCAGAGCTTTACACTACGCTGTAACAGGTACCCTGAAACCCTTCCAGAGCTGTGATGCTTCAGCTGGGGCACTGCATTTTAGGCACAGGCACCAATGCAATTGAGCACTAAACACACTGCTAACTGTACTATCTGTAGTCAAGTTTATCTTGGGGAAAAAGGACCTAAAACTCTCCAGAACAGGTGTGGAAGAACACTTCTTTGTAAAGTTAGGTCCCCTACACACAACATGGAAGTACATTCTTATAACACACATCCCAGTGAGGTGGGGAATCAACATCTCTCAGATACAGCAGGTGCATGAAAAAAAAGCCATGTAATCACATCTGGGGTCTACAAAACCATTCCACTTACTCATTTATGTTCTTCAGACACCAGTTCGCTGGTATTTCAGGAATCAGTAGCTAACAAGTCACATGATTTATTTTTGCACTTTAAAACCCTACCCAACTGCAGAAGAACCTCAATTTTCACTGAATTTCCCAGAGATGAAGTGACACCTCCAAAGTACCACTAGCACAACCATTTCTACCAGTAACTGTCTGTGTGCTGACAGAGGAACCTGACACAAATGTCAAAACTCCTACAAAACTGTAGGGAATAACTTCTGTTGATGGTTGGAAGTGGGTGTGAGATGCTTATCATATACTTCTCCTAACAGAATATTCAGGGCTGGCAATTGCAGCAGTTTATTGTCACCAGTACTCCACCATCACATGGAACATTCAAATACAAGTATTTAAACACTATAAACCTAACTACAAGTTTCATATTCTCTCAAATGCTCAGTCGATTCAAGAAGACTAAAAAAAAAGTCAACTTACAAGAGTGGAATTTCAACAATAAGCTGGATGAGGCAACACAGCAACTCTTCGATGAGGTCTTCACACTCTGCCCCTGAAAGAAACACACCAAAGGGTGGATTTTCAAATACCAAAAGGAAACAAATATTTAAACACACAGATCTAAATGATCAATATCTTAATTAAGGGACAGTAGAAGGTTCTACCTGCTAAAGTTCTACCTGCTAAAGTTCTACCTGCTAAAGTTCTACCTGCTAAAGGACATCGGATTTTTTTTCGGAAATAGAAAGAACTTGGGATTGTCACCAGAGAAAGATGGAGATGCCTTCAATTTTTTTTTTTTTGCATAAAACAAATAACTAATAACAACAAATAATTAAATGAGATACTGGTATTCTGTGAATATGCTAATATGTAGCACATCAAGCCTTACTTTACTACTTATGTAAGATCATATTAAACATTGCTATTATTAACAGTGGAACTAATCACTGGTGACTTCTCACTGGTCCACAGCTCAAACCTCCTCTCAAAATTCCCAGCACTTCACACATTTTTCCTCACCTTTTTCTAAACTCAAGTGAATAATCAGAGACAGAGAGAAAACAGTTTCATTTGTCGAACATACACTGGCTATTCTAAATTGTGACCTGTCAAAAGAAAGGCAGCTACAGAGCACATCACTGCTACTCTTCAGTAATCTACACACAATTTTTTCATGAGTACATATTTATTTACTGAAGAGGTTTTTGCACATTTCAATGACAAGTAACTACATTTTAAGGGAACAGAAATTAAATGCACGGAAAGATTCAAAAACATTTAAAAGCATGCAACTATCTTAAGCAATAAAACTGGTATTATACATCAGCACTGCAACTTTTAAAAGCAACTGCAACAAAAGACTTGTAAGACTCACTGAGGAAAAAGCTTATTCAATCATTTCAAGTTTTCCTATAATATTAAAAAAACCTAGAAGAGAAATCTCTTGGCTCATCAGTATTTTTTCTGCTTTCAAAAAGAATTATGAAGAGAAACCTACAGCATCATAAAGAAGTAGAGGGTTTTACAGTGCTGAATGGCTTATAAGCAGGCTTAGATTATCCCCTCCATTACAGCACTGCAGCACAATAATTACCCAAATGCCTGTTTATTTTGTATTTTCAAATAAATAAGTCTTGCCATAAACACAACATTATAGCCAGGTTACAGCAGTTTTACTCTGCTTACCCCAAGTTTGTTCTTGAGACCAGGACTCAATTTTAAGAAGCACACCGGGGGGAATATTCACAACAAAGCAAAATTATTTCTTTCCACAATTGGTTTATTAAAAACACATTAAAAATTGTCACCTAGTGAACTGCACATTCTAAAGGAAACCAGTTTTTTATCACGGAAATGTGGTTTCCTTTATATAGAATCCCCCACGAGTAACACAATGCAGCTCCTGTTAGTAAAAACGGAGAACTGCTCAGAGTGTTTAACCTTGGACAGAAACCACAGCCAATAATGGAGCCCAGATAATGTATTCTAAAGTAACTTGAATGTGACATTTTCCTAAGGCTTTCTGAATCTAAAAAATGCTTATAAAGCAAGACTGCTGCTAGTTCCCAACACGTACCTAATTTTTTCTCTTGACAACAGAGGAAAGGAACAGGAATGAACAAATGATGAAAAAAATGTTGACTGCATTTTTGAAATATTGTTTCTTCTACTATGCTATATGCACAACTCATTTGAAGAGAGAATAATATTATTTGAATATGAAAGAAGGCTTTTCCCCCAAGACCATATTAAAAATAAGGGAAGAAAATATTGGGTTAGCACAGTCACATAGAATGGAAGATGTTATTTAAAAACAAACCAAAAAAAAGCTTAATTGCTGTAATCAATGTTATTCAGCTGCAATAATTAATGTATCCTTTTCCCCAATGGGGCACAGCACTCTTGTTTAATTTTCATCTTGCCAAGACAATAAGGAGGATACAAGCCAAATCTATAACGTGAGAGAGAGCTGTAAACATGGAACACTCTGTGTTTTCACAAACAATGCCTCTTTCAATAGCAGGATAAAGACAATACACACAAGACTCATTCACATTAATAGATCACATACTTGGATCACAGGCACGTGTAAAGCCTTGGGGAAAATAAGCAAAGGGTGAACATGCCCAGATAAGATTAGAGCAGACTCACAAGGAGAGGAATCACAGGTGCATCTTCCAAACTCCACTGCAGAATTAACTGCAAACACACACAGGATTTAAAATGTCCAGTTATTCTGAAGTATCTTTTTTTCATCAGCTACATTTAAGTCCTCAAACATGTGGACTACTTCATTTTGTAATTAATTTGTTAGATTTTTACTTTTTAGTAGGGTTTGTCTGGTTTGGGTTTAGTTTATCTATACATATATTTAAACTAACTTTTTAATTTTTAATTTCTTTTACTTTTTCAAAGCTACACACATTACAGACACTGGATTAGCATGCACTACCACAGGAAAAACAGCTTATCCAGAAGAAACTATAGATGCCAGGAGCCTCCACTGCTAGTACAAACAGCAGTTGTACTATATAATACCCTTGGCCATGACACAGGGTCTAACACAGATACTAACAATCTTTCTTCTCAAGAACACACCTACTGCATTGTCAAGACCTGATTTTGTAGCAGCTGGATGTGCCTAATATTGGTAAGATATTCAGGCATATGAAGGTTTATCCTCACCACAGATGGCACTTGTTTTTCTGCCCTGTTGTTCATACAGATAGGCTAGAACCTGGATGCAGGTAATGAAATAAATCATTTCTTGCAAAACAGACTTAAAGGCTCCTTGGGTTTTGAGGTTTGATCTCCAGCTCTGAGGACTCTTAGAAACTCCCAACTTCCACTTAAGAGTGTTAACAATGAGTACATAAATTAATTGCCATCCCTCATTTCCTTCATGTGATAGTTGAACACTCACGAATTCATTTAAGGGTTGCAGTAAATGTGTTCTCACTTATCCCCTCCCCTGTGTCCTCTTATTTGTTTTAACTCACCAGGAACAGCCCTTAGCAGCCTTGTGATAAAAACTTCTCTACAGAGAATGCATAAAGCTTCCTACTACAGCTCAGGGAATAGGTTAAATGAATTGATGGTCTGACTTAGAATACAATATTCAGCATGTGCACTTACACCTCTGAATCACAATAAAGACTGTGCAGCAATAATGGGATACAGACAGTGGAAAGATTAATGACTTCTGTTAATGAGAATAACTCCAGCTTCAGATCAGCAGATGCCAAGTTCAGTTTGGGATTTATTGTTATCAGGATTTCTTTTAGCTGAATCTTGAAGATCATGGCTTAAGTCTCTATAAGGATTTTCCTGCAAACAAAACTATGCAACATCCTCCAAAATTATAAGTCAATTCCCAATTATGAATGAAGAGGCAAAGGCTGCACTTCCTGGGCTAAAGGACCATCTGAAAAGTGTCAAAAGGAAGAAAAAACTACTAATGGTATGACTTTTTTGGAAGGGAATCAATAGTGCTGCCAGTGGGGACTCAATCCCGTGCAATTTCTTCATTACAGCTTTACAACAGTAGGCTACAGCACACCCCTGCACTCAAATCTCAAAAAAAAAATCTCATTTTACGGCACAAAACACATTTGCACAGCTTTGTTCTGAGCCTAAAACACACTCTAGTGGGGAAAAGCACAAAGAGGCCACTCAGAAAAAGTGAAAGCACATGAACTGCAAAATCTGGGAGACCAAATATCCCAAACCAGACACTGATCCTCTGACTGGGCATGAGCATCTCAATGTGCTCAGAGCCCCCATGTGTTGTATTTAAACTCAGAGGACATGGCACTAGAATATATTATCCAACTAGAAGGACAAAAATATTATACTCATAGTTTAAACAAGGAAACAATCACCACCACCCTGATTTCCAAAGGAGTTTTGAAATGATCCTGAGAAGAATGGGCTTTTCTCAGAAGGCTGAGATTGAACAAAAATGGATCATGGGAGAGAGAGGTTGTTTGTGTGGTCAGGTGGTTGTACTGTTCTTTCCAGTAACCACTCAACAGGCATCAAGGAAACAAGGAAACTTCACAATTCAGACTCTGTATTAAAGCTTTTATCTATATGGATATTTCATTGGCATTATCTAGTTGATATAATAATGTCTTTTATAAGGCTTGTTTATCATGCTTGCAATAGAACTATAAATAATGTCAAGCCCTGGTAAATGAAAAAACAGCAAGAATTACTAAGAATCCAATTTTTAAAAAGCATGTTCACCAAAGGTAGCAAACCTTCAGTGAAAGCACTAATAAATCTACATAAACTTCACAATAACAGGCACATTCTAGTTTCCAAATAATAAAAAATAAAATCCAAGAAAGATACACTTGACTTAATTATAAAAACACAAACAACAAAATACTTCATTTTTTTCTTTTGCTCACTTTAATAGGCCCCAACACAACAGCAGTTTACTACACTCCATTAATGATACTTAGCTAAGCATGAGAGCTATAGGAAGGTATTCACCTTATTACCACACTCTACAGATATTTAAAAACAACTTCTATGAAAATTTCTAGGAACCAATCACAGTGGCTGTGTAAACTCAGCACATTATGACCTGAATACCCTGAGGAAGGACACAAGAGCCATCTCCAACTGGAAACCCGAGGAGGAGCCAAGGAGCAGCTCGTTTCCTGCCCCACCAGCAGACCACACACAATTACTCTGCTAATCAACAACACCCCATGAACAATCTGCTCAGAGATAACTGCTAAGTACATTTGCTATCAATATGCACAAGATTATCGCTAATAAACGTCACTGTGAATTACAGTCAAGTGCTTCTAGACATGGCACAAACATGGATCTACCCCGGTGACAAGAGTCACTTTCCACACCACGCTGGGAGGAACTCCCAGAGTAAGGAATAAAGATCACAGGGGTTCAGGCTAACAAAACACTCAGCTTTCCCACCCATCCCACTGTNATCACAAGCAGGTTTTCTTCTCTAATGCATCAGCGAGCTGACTTCATTCCTGGAGATCACTCATCACAGTTTAAATACATTAAACCATTTCAACGTGTAGCACTTAATCTTTTGGCATCAGCATTCTGATTTCCCCAGAGCAACGGCAGGCGCCAAGGAGTTAAACAGAGTTTAATGAGCAGTTTTCACTGTTCAATGAGCAAGCAGAGATTTTGGGTCCTCAGCACATGTCCCTGTTGCAGGAAACCCACAGCTGGTTGTTCTCCCACAACCCACTCACACTGTATTAGCATTCTGAGAGGTTTTAGGCTTTATGGAATAAACAATGTGCAATTACAAACTGAACAGTACTTGACTTGGAGAGTTGGGTTAGTGGTTGGTCTCAATGACCTTTAAAGGGCTTTTCCAACCTATGTGATTCCATGACTTACAGTAAAGCAAAGGAAATCAAGGCTCCCATGCCAGCATTATCCATCATACGCTCTGTAAGAGCATCTTGATACAGTGCCACACCAAGATTTGTGGTAGGTAGTGTTAAGACTGTCTTTTTGCTGTAATTTCACTGATTCTGAATGCATTCACATTGTCCTTATTCAAAAAGAATGACCAGACAGATGCAAAAGAACAGCTGGATTACTTGAGCATCTTCCCTGCCATCTTCCATAACACATGCTCCATTTCCTGGAGATGCACCTATTACAGAACATTCTGCCCAAATTCTTTGACTTTTCCTGGACTCTTGTATAAATTGTAGCTCACTAATTAAACTTTAGCAGTTGCCTTTTCAGTGGACCAAGTCTAACCACAGTACTGTTATCTTCCCTCACTGGACTCACAAAAATTGCACTAATTTCACTCTATGGCTGCTGTTGGTTTACAAAAAATATGTGGAAACAAAGCATTAAATTGCAATATCACTGTTCCAACATTAGCATGTGGTCAGCTTCACCCCACTTCTGTTCTGCTCCTCTGAGGAGGAACATTAGCACCTTTCAAACTGTATGAAACTGACTAAAGCTCAGGTAGGTCTACAGCATCACTTCTGAACAATTGTTGAAAAAAATGCCAAATTAAGCTAAACCTAACTCTCTAGCACTTCATTTCTAATCTGAAAGCAAAGTTTGGGATTCTTAGTCTAAACAAAACATAGAATCATAGAATTATTTAGGTCCTAAAGGGTCCAAGGGAAAAGACCCTGAAGATAAGTCCAACTCTACCAAGTGCAGCACTAAACCACTTCCCTAAGTGCCACATCTACAGACACGAGAACATTAGTTTCTGGCAGGATGTTTGTTTCACTAGCACTAGTTTGTACCTACCATACGGGCCTGGTCCTGCTTTCTCTTCATAAGTAAAATGGAGTTGCAGCTCCTCTTCCGACATTCGACTGATGAACACTTTCAGCAGACAGCAAATAATGAACAGTGCATTGTGAGCCTGCCAGATAAAGAGGTGGCTAGAGAAGGAGAAGAAACAAACCAGAATCAGCAATGCTTCACCAGTGAACATGCATCGAAAACCACAAGAAAGTAAATGCCAGAGTAGAAAAAGTCCCTACAGATGAAGTAAGGAAAAGCCAAAGGTCTCAATAAGAAAGTCTTCAATTGATGCTACAGAAAACACAATGGAAATGTATTTAAAAGTAGTACAGAGAATATGACCTTATTCCTAACTACATTTTCATATTATATTTATATTTTATATATACATTATATAATAATATATATGAAAATATTTAAATTCATTATATATTTAAAATATTTCCAAGATAAAATACTGGCTTAGTATTTCCACATGAAACCACTAAAAGGTTCAGGTGATTTTTAACCAGCTCTAAACCAGTAATAATCCTAACTTACACCATTTATACACAAATAAAAACATCTAAACACATCTAAAATACAAATACGTCTTTTTCCCCAGCAATCTATTTACCTAATCTTCTGTGTTTGGAAAAGTACTAGACACTTGTTCTGCTTCAAACAACAATTTAAGAGAATTCTAAGGTTTGGTCTGTGAGCATGTTAATTAGTTAAGTAAAAAATTCAAGAGCCAGCAACAAAAGGAACATTTTAAAAATGAAATGGCAACATGCATCTTTTTTTCCAGGGACTTACTTCTGACATTCTGCTGAAATTTTCAATTCTTTGGTTCTAGAAAGAAAGACTTTAATCAACGAGCCAAGGTTTCCTGTCCGAGGATTCTTCTCAACTAGATGAAGAAAAATAAGATATAATTACAGAGCACGTGTGTAAGTTGGCACTGTTTAGTTCAAACAATATACAGAAAAAAAAACCAAATTTCCATTTCTTACATATTTCTACACAAAGCACAGTACCTCTTGTTTTTCTGTACACATGTTGTTCTTCTTTTAAGATTCTCCAGTACATCATTTACTACTCCCTAATTCCTCTGTAAATACTATTCATCCTAGATTTAAAATATCCCCAATATAGGATACTCATACTGCTTCCTTTCCAAGATTTTTCTACAGCACAAAGGTCTCCTGTCAGAAAACTGGGCAGGTTTTCACAACTACCTTTTACTTCTCAAAACACATTTATATCCTCCCTTCTTTTCATCCTCTGACTCCTTCCCCTTACTATCAGCTTAGAGGGCAGAGAGAAAAAGAAGTAGTAGGGATGGAATTATTTGTTTTAAACCTTTCAGACACACCCAGTTCTGTAAAACAACTAATGATGGGAGTTTCTAAAGGTTTGGGATACACATAAACACAGGCTTTACATCGCTTTAATCTTACTAGTGAAACACATACAAAAAGAAAATGAAAACATGATTGTGTACAGGGATGCTGTTTCTTAACTTTTATGAAAAAAAAAGTCAGAATTTCTTACCTAAAGACTTGCAGACTGAGATTGTGGCTTCTTCCAAGAGCTTTAAGTCAGCGCTAGGGGAGGAGGAAAAGAAAACAAAAATGGTTACAAAAGTAATTTGGTTTCTGTACTTGAAGTGAAAACTCATTACAAACCCATCGCAAAATATTTCCATGCAACACTTAGTTTTAGCAATCCATTAGCTGGTCAGCTTGTCCAACATCCTGCTCAAGCAGCATCCCTTAGAGCCACGTCCAAGTGGCTTTGGAGTATCTCCACAACCTTTCTGGGCAACTTTCTGGTGTTTGGTCATCCTAATACCAGGCACTGCAACATGTATGGGAAGTACAGAAAACTAATATTCAACAGTGAATTGTCAAAGTGAAATGTGTCTTCTCCCAAGTAACAAGACAAGAGGAAATGGCCACAAGCTGTGCCAGGGGAGGGTCAGGTTGGATACTGGGAAAAATTTCTTCATGGGAAGGGTTGTCCAGCCCTGCCACAGCTGCCCAGGGCAGTGGTGGATCCCCATCCCTGGAGGGATTTCAAAGCCATGTGGATGTGGCACTTGGGGACATGGGTTAGTGGTGGCCTTGGCAGTGCTGGGGGAACCACTGGACTTGGTGATCTTGGAGCCCTTTTCCAATCTAAGCCACTCTGTGATTATATGATCATTTGTATTATCACTACCTTTGTGGCCCTAGTGCTGCCATGCTTCACCTGGCATCACTGAAAGTACAGACAGAACAGCAGTCTACAGCATGAACTTTTTTTTTTTTTTTAAAGAAATTTCCTGTGAAGCGTATTTTTAAAGCATTAATTAAAGAAACCCTAACACAACATTTAACCTAAAGCAAAGCATCTCTTTCCTTTAATTAATGTCATTTTACTAAAGCAACAATCCCATCAGATATATCAAATTTTTCTTAACTTCAATAATTGCCTGTTGATATGCCTCAGAAAACCATCCTCTGAAAAGAACAATAAAGCAATAAAGCAAAACCTGCCAACAACCGCTGAAAGAAAACACCATCTGCGTCAAACACACACTTGTGACACTACAAACCTACCAATACAGGGTAAATGATCCTCAAAAACATCCTCAACAGATGGGAAAACAAGACAAATAACCAGATATTGTGTTCAATGTCACATTGAGCAATAGGAAGGTGTCTCAATATTAATAACTAAAGGGCACTCTGTTCCACCACCCACATCGTTAAAATTTCTTCCTTCTATCTAGTCTGAAATTACCCTCTTCTAGATTAAAACCATCACCCCTTCTCCTATCACTGCAGGTCCTACTGCTAAGGATTTTGGAGAAGATTGTACAGCCTCTATACAAATTGAATTAACACACAGCCTGACCTACAGCAACTTCTGAAGTTGAACAAATTAAAAGAGAATAAAAAAAAAATAAAACCGGTGAAACCCTTGCAGTCTTAGCACAGTATTTAATACAGGTTGAACAATTTCAGAACTCATGCTTCACTGCACCCTTGTACTGAAAGGTATGACAACCACTGCCCTCAGAATAAACAGGAGAGTAGCCTACAAAGGTCTGTTACATCACTCCTCTCACACAAAAACACAGCAAAACTTAATACTGCCATAATTAGATTGCCAAAGTCACTGTTGCTTCCTAGCATTAAGTTTTCTGATGAGTGACCTCCTGAAGAAGTTAAGCCTCTTTCTTTCTGTTTTTAAACTTAGATAGCACTCAGTTTCCAGCACACTGTTGCATCAACTTGATATTGTCAGTGGTGCAGCCCCTAAAACAGCTCCGCTGCTGAAAACCCTTCCATGCTCTTGGAAGTTGTGGAGTTTGAGCTGTGCCCAAACTCCCAAGCACCAGAAGATATTGGCAGAAACTGCAGCCAAAAGAATTATTTCAAAACCCTTCAATAGGAAATTATTCAAGATAGAGACATCAAACAAATTAAGTGTTAAGATGCCTACAAATGTTCCTGTTATATCAGACTAACTTACTGTGTACTGAGCTGACAGCTGGGACAGCTCCTCACCTACGGCTGAATATCCTAAAACAACTTTAGATTATGCAGATTGGCTTGTCCTGATACCAAATATCAGCATTCATTCCTCTCCTATAAATGGCTTTGAAACGTAAGATTCAGAAAGAACAAACTTACACTTTGATATGTACTTTAAAAACATTAGATTTGGTCTCGAAGGTGGTCTCTTGTTTCAGTACTAAAAACATACAGAGTAATTAAAAACAAATGGTATTGAGCAAGAACAAGCTACCAGCCCACTACAGACAACACAGTTTTCTAGGTCTGTGACAACAGAGTCTTCTAGGTCTGTGTGACCTTGCACTTCAAAAACAAAACAAAACAAAACAAAAACCAACAACAAAACTCAGCAAATTTCTAAATTTGCCCAGCTGGCTGCTTGCCATCAGGATTTATTCTTTCCAAAGAGCCAGCAAGCAGGGAGGGTGGATAGCACACTGGACATCAACTCAGCAGAGAATTCTTAGGTACTGAATAATCATAACATAACACAACATGACCCATCTCCCACTATCCAAAGATCCTGGGGACACAGTCTGAGTGGTTATTGCTCCATGATTTAAATCAGAAATCCAGAATTCAGCTTTGAATTATACTTAATTTTCCCCCTAATTTCTAAGCAGTCAGATTTCAAAGTTCTTACAGATTTTTTTTCTTCCCTTTGAGTTATTAAAACCCATACAAAGTCCTCCAACAAATTCCAGAGTTGCCTAATTTCTACAAGTTGCCAGGATCAAAAGCAGAATCCAACCAAGCAAGACCTTCAGATCTCCAGCTAAGCTTTTAACACCCAAGTCGCTCTTTTCCTACCAAAATGAAGTGTAATGCTTAAAATCTAACTACAGCCTCACTTGTATTCACACAAGAACACAAAATTGAATTTTGTCACACTCAAGACTAAGCAACACCTGCAAAATTTCAGCTCACTCAAAAGAAACAACTAGTGAGGAGGAGTTTTGGCAGAAACACCACCCCGACACACATACACACCAGTGAAATGGTGTTCTTGCATTTGACAGGAGTATTAATACTGTTACATCCCCAAGGATGGAGGGATTCATGGAGAGAGAATGGGGGGAAAATAGTAGCCCATTCCCAGGTACCTGGGGCCAAGCTTAGCAGTGGCTTTCTTTCCTTTGCTTGGGCAGGACAGAGGAGAGACATGGAGAAGTGAGACACTGGATAATTTTCTGTACAGTGAAGAGACAAAAGGTAAAATCACATTAACACTTAGGCAGAAAATGCCAGAGCCAAGACTCATAAGGTGGCACAAAGGAAATGCTACAAGCAGCTGTGGTACTGACTCTGCTCCACAGTCCCTGTGGAGATGACATCTGGTTACTGAATGAATGTAGGAATGGAAATCCAACACCAAAACATTTGTCCTTTCATTAGCCCACAGAGCAGCACTGGTACTAAATATTCAAGCTGTATTTCAGCACTAACGAGAGCAACCACTGATAGAGTGAAGCTCCTTAACTGCACTGATCAAAGATAAAAGTTCCAATTCTCCCTAAAAATCCTCACCTGAGGAATATGGACTGCCTTGTTGTCAAATTTAAGTATATAGATATGAATATTTAGTGTCCAGGGAAGGGAAAGGAGCTGGGGAGGGGTGTGGAGCACCAGGAGTGACTGAGGGAACTGGGGAGGCTCATCCTGGAGAAAAGGAGGCTCAGTCAAATATAATTATGTGGGACTAAGTTTAAAATGCAATTAAACCATTCCCCTTTGACATAATACATTTAAGTGTAACAAACTATCTATGGGAGGATCAAAGAGAAAAAAATCCTCCAGAAAAGAAAATGGAAAACACCCCGTTCAAATTTATCAACAAAAAACTGGGAAAATAAAAATTACATTTTTTTCAGAACTGAAAAGAAGCTTCTGAAAGACATTTCCAGAACATACAAAAATAAAAGACAGATTCATTAAGGTTCATTAAGGATGGAGGAGTAAACCATCCCCTGGTCTATGAAAACCACTGGGTATATAAAAAGATTATGTTTCTTGTGATAAATAGGGAATAGGAAAAGTAAGTCAACCCTTTGTGTTGCTTGATGGCACTGCTGAGCATCAGCTGGGAGGAACCCATGGACTCCAGTAACATCCAGGAAGCCTTGTCGTGGAGGAGACACCACTATGGAAAATGTTCATATGGAAACTGTGAGGGTGGGGAGGCCCTGGCACAGGTTGGGCAGAGAAGCTGTGGCTGCCCCTGGATCCCTGGGAGTGTCCAAGGCCAGGTTGGAGCCACCTGGGACAGTGGGAGGTGTCCCTGCCCATGGTGGGGGTGGGACTGGATGAGCTCTTATGTCCCTTCCAACCCAAACCATTCTGGGATTTTATGAAATGAAACACCAGCTTCAAGTCACAGATCTTTAACACCACGACCACAGTGACTGGGGTGAGTTTGTACTTGTAATTATGTATTTCAACTGGCACTACCTGAACTAGGCCACCCCATTTCGGGAAAGCACTCCATATTTACCAGTTCTACAATTTTCCAGGGAATGAGCTAAAGGTATCACCTGGTGTGGGGATTCAAATGGGCTGTGAGCACGGGGGGAAACACTGAGGATTCAAAGCAAAGTATTCTTAACCACACTGACTTGGCTGGCTCACTCTAGATCCAAGCTAATGCGTGAGGTGCAGGGTTGCTTCCCACACACTTTAGGAAAAAATTCCAGGCTTCACAGGATTTCCTGCCTCATCCTGTGATGTGATGGCCAGCATTTTCAAAGTACTTCATAAAAGAAAGAAATTATTTTATTTGCTTTTTTTAAGTAGAGGGTAAGTCCAAAGACTTCAGCAAAACTAAAATTAATCATAGTGAAATTTGCTTCCGTGACAGCACAGATTTCTTTAAAGAAAATAGTTTTATCTTATTTAATTTTAAAGGTATAAAAACAGGAGAGGTTTTACAGTGGCGGTGATTATTGTCTCTAACACCCTAACAACAAGCAGTAAGAACATTTTGCATACCAATTGTCACTACAAGCCCACCCATACACAGGCAGTCTCCACATGATTCCATCTATCACACATCAGTGGTGGAAGTTAAAAGTAGCCAAGGATAATCATTATTTCAGTTGGATTTAATCACTTTGCATTTGTAGTTGCTGATCACAATATAAGCAGTTTCTTCATCAGGAAGTTAGTTTTCTGCAAGAAACATCTCTTCAGAAGATGTGGGAAAGAATGGCAAATCGAGCAGCCTAGTAGCCAAAATAATTTCATCATTTTCATTGACTGCATATTTTTATTTCTGGCTTCAAACTACCAGACCACCGGATTCTGTGGTCAGCCATTCTGGCATATATTGTAAAAAAACACTACTTCCAAAAAGAAGAGGGGGAAAAAAAACAGAAGGGGAAAAAAGTCAGTGGAGTTGTAAAGAGGATTATTTTAGACTGGTTAAAATCAGTTACCTTACTTTAAATTTATTAACAGCTTTCAGCAAGATCATAATTATTAAGACAGTAAAGGTTGCTTCCTGACACCAGCCAACTTTGAATAACATGGTTTTGTCTGCTTTGACTTTAGCAGCATCACAACACAAGAGGTCTCAAAGTGGCAGTGACTTCTGTTCAAGTGTCTCGGCGTGGCAAGAGAAAACATTCTGCATACAAACTGTAACTGCAAACGTATCCACACCACCACAGCTGCCCTTGGTACAGAAACAAAAAGACCCAGACCAAAGCAGACAACTATCCCCTCCAAAAAAGAGGAGGCAAAAACCCACAGGAGCAGCTTTCCTGACAGTTTTTTCCTCATAGTAAGGCCTTTTTCTTTGCCATTGAATACAAAACAGAAGCACCAGCCCATTTAGTAAATTCATACTGTGGGAATGCTGATTTTACTGGACTAGTTGGAGGAAAGACATCAAAGAATATAAGGCTGCATATGATTTATTATACCACTTTAAAAATGCACCATGTTAAGGCAACATAAGAGCTGCTCATTTTTATGTCTTTCCATTAAAGGACCAAACACACTATTCTTGAACCAGCAATTCATTAATACTCCAGGGAAGGAACAAAGGCGAACAGTAAATATTAAGCACATGATTTTCAGCAAGTTCTGTTTTAGTTAACTTTAAGTTTTCCATCAGAAAATAATTGTAACTAATACCACAGCTAAGGAGGAGGTTGCATTTTTGGTAGCAACTCATAGGAGAGCCAGACAAACACAAAGTCTGCCTGAACTGGGAGCTAAGGTTTCAAAGTAAACTTCACAGCTCTTGATCACAACAATAACTGAAAATGTCATCCAGAAAAGCTGCATTTTATTTTTCCAATATCCAAACAGTATTCAGATGGATAAGTCAGCCACTTGAAACATAGAAGTGGCAGATTTAAGAGGTTTTATACAATTTTAATTCAGCTCCCATGAGTCCACTCCATGTAACAAATAAGGATTCATGAAGGGAAAAAAAAAGAGGAAAAATAAAATAACATGCAGGAGTGTGAAATTACAGTACCAAGTACTACCAAATGGCTGAGACCAGAAACTTCTCAGCAGACACTTCTGCCTGACAATATCATAATAAACCTTTTACAGTGAAAAGCACGAGGCAACCTAAAACTAAACTGCTGGTAGCTGTCCCTTTTACCATCACTTATGTATACACTACTTATCTCCTACCACTCCCAGGCTGTGAAAGGCCTCAGTGGTTTTCTTTAGCTGCCAAATACCCAAGACTGTTACTACATGGCTGTTACTATCACCCATGCCAGAGTCACAGGCAGCGAGCTGGGATTCACCATCAGCTCAGTGACAGCTGATTCACAGTCAGGATCTGAGTGTGAATTACTCCCATTTAACATTCCCTCTTAATACTTGACTAACTATTGAAAAAATCAACATTATGAGAGGAAGAACAAACAGCCCAGAAATGCAGAATATTACACTCCCAGCAGCCATCTCTGCTTTGACCACGCTTCCCCATTCATTTTTGGATGGCATGGCATGTTTAAGCAATCCCACCTTTTAGCCCAGCAAGCTGCTTTGCCCCCAGAAAATCAATCCCTCATTGTGCCAGCATTGTTTTGTGGTGCCAAGCTATGAATCACTCCTGGGAATTAACCTGGCTGAAAAAAAAAGGCACCTCTTTTTGCTGTGTTGTTTTTCAGACAGATTAGTTCCTGATTAAACCCACAACAGAAACAGGATAAACACTGGAGGAGATAGTGAAAGGGCAAGAGCATCTTGCATCAGCGTTGCTGATGAAGGCACAGTGACTTTGCAGCAGTCAGCACCACTGGTATTCAGCAAACTTTATTCCCCACACAAAACTGCCTTGTGTTCTTCACAGAAACAGATCAAAAAGTTAACAAGACTGAAAAAATAAACTCAGTAAAGAAGGCATGGCTGAGGAAATGAGCAATGCTAAAGAACTATATGGGGAACCACAAAAAGAGAGACTAAGATACACAGTCAGGTAGGGGTGGGGAGAGAAACCCAAAGAGAGAACCAGGAAGACAAAAAATGGATGAATAGAGGAAGAAATAAACCATACTGAAAGGGGAAAGAGAGAAAAGCAAAGTACAGACAAAGAAAGGAGAACAAAAGTGCCAAGAGAAGCAAAGCAAAACAAAATGAAGACAGATAGCAGGGCACAGAGAGTGGTGCCATTATAAGATAAGACACATCTTTGTGTTTCTCAGAGTAGAAAGAAAGTAATGCCCCATCTCTCAAACTATGGCCCTAGGCTTCTGATTTCAAAGATTAAAAGACTATTGCTCCTCAGAAGATCCAGCTCAATTTGACACCTGGGATCAGCAGTACCCAGACTAATTTAGAGCAGCTTCTGTAAAGCAAAGCACTAGTCACATGTGCTTCACTAGAGAAAGCAAGCAAAGAAAATCCTTGAAAACCCCACAAACTTCACTTACACTGATTTAAATTCCCCTTAGATGTCTTTCTTGCAGATACTGGTTCCTTGCTACAGCCAAGTTTCCTGACAACAAGGTGAACCTGTCAGGCATCTGTTGTGGAAAGGAGGAAATCTACCCCAGCCCCACCACTTCCCCACATTGCTGGTTTTTCCTTGGATACTTTGGGTTTGGTCAATTGATTTTCCTACAAACATGTATTTTCCTACTGCCTTCTCACATTTTTCTCACCCTCTTTCCTTATGGTGCTGCTGTATGTAGAACAGAATTATGTCCAAAGCAGCATGCAGAGAAGACAACCCTCTTCTCTCTGGGGATCCTACCAGTCCCACCTTTACAAAAGTTTGAGGGAATGGACCTTTTTCTCTAGAGTATCACCAATTACTTCCACAAAAAAATCCACACAACACGTACATGGCTCCCAGTAACACTTACAATCAATCACTAATTTTCCAACAAACGATTGGAAAAAGTGAATTTAAAAAAAAAAAAGAAGAAAACTTTAAAACCCTGCCCTGTTTGACAGATGAAAACTGTCTCCTTTCCACAAGTCACAAACCAGCATCTTGCTCCTGACAAAGGTATGACCTACACTGAAGCCTCATTAAAAACAGAGTTAGCCTGATGATCTCCGAGCTTCCNTATTATATAACTTCTTAGAATAATGTACAGTCATGGGTAGGCTGTAAATAATTCTTGTGTCTTCAGGGATCTTAGAGGAAAAACAACTGCTCCCTCACACACCCCCAGTTCTGTACCACCCTTGAGCTTTACAGCCCTTCACAACACTCTACCTTCTTCCCAAATTCAGGAACCAAAGCACTTCCTCCTCTCTCTTCACAAAAATAGCACCTAGTAAATGCCTCAGTTATTTACCTTAACCCATTTTCCGTTCCAGTTGTCTGAACTTTCACTTACTCACAGAAAAGCATCAGGTCACCTTTTAAACCGTAAAAACAATTTAAGTAACTTTAACACTTGAAGGTGTTAAGTAGTATCAGGTTGTTCT